>JARSSU010025238.1:0-10945 GCA_029619165.1 Eurosta solidaginis
TATTACATTCTGAGACCTTTCACCTAGGTGTTGCCACTTAGGCTATTTTCACAAGGCTGCCACCTTTCGCCAATAAGGGAATCAGTCTCTTACAAAATTGATCACTACTCAAAAAATCGCGGTTATGCGCAGCCGTTTTTGTTATTAAACTATTAAACAATCACAAGCTCATGTAGTGCCGAAAAATTACTGACATAATATGCCATGAAAAAAAGATATAACTTTTTGTTTGCAGGTTTTTAAAAAATTTAATATTGACAAGTAATAGTATTATAAGTAGAATAAAACATGCGATATAAAAAATCTAACATATGAATTAAAAACCCATTTACCTATCCTTAAAGAAAATGTAACTAGATTTGATTAAGGCTAAACAATGGTACAAGTATTTAGATTAGAAAGCTAAATTACTTTTTAATCAAAAAATAGATCGAACTGCACACAATTTTTATACAACAAAGATAAAGTGAGTTCAGATAAGTACGTGAACTGAGTTTAGTAAAGATATATCGATTTTTGCTCAAGTTATCGTGTTAACGGCCATGCGGAAGGACAGACGGACGACTGTGTATAAAAACTGGGCGTGACATCAACCGATTTCGCCCATTTTCACAGAAAACTGTTAACGCCATAAAATCTATGCCCCTACCAAATTTCAAAAGGATTGGTTAATTTTTGTTCGACTTATGGCGTTAAAAGTATCCTAGACAAATTAAATGAAAAAGGGCGGAGCCACGCCCATTTTTAAATTTTCTTTTATTTTTGTATTTTGTTGCACCATATCATTACTGGAGTTGAATCTTGACATAATTTACTTATATACTGTAAAGATATTAAATTTTTTGTTAAAATTTTACTTTAAAAAAAATTTTTTTTTAAAAGTGGGCGTGGTCCTTCTCCGATTTTGCTAATTTTTATTAAGCGTACATATAGTAATAAGAGTAACGTTCCTGCCAAATTTGATCATGATATCTTCAACGACTGCCAAATTACAGCTTGCAAAATTTTAAATTACCTTCTTTTAAAAGTGGGCGGTGCCACGCCCATTGTCCAAAATTTTACTAATTTTCTATTTTGCGTCATAAGTTCAACTTATCTACCAAGTTTCGTCGCTTTATCGGTCTTTTGTAATGAATTATGGCACTTTTTCGGTTTTTCGAAATTTTCGATATCGAAAAAGTGGGCGTGGTTATAGTCCGATATCGTTCATTTTAAATAGCGATCTGAGATGAGTGCTCAGGAACCCACATACCAAATTTCATCAAGATACCTCAAAATTTACTCAAGTTATCGTGTTAACGGACGGACGGACGGACGGACGGACATGGCTCAATCAAATTTTTTTTCGATCCTGATTATTTTGATATATGGAAGTCTATATCTATCTCGATTCCTTTATATATGTACAACCAACCGTTATCCAATCAAACTTAATATACTCTGTGAGCTCTGCTCAACTGAGTATAAAAAATGCGCGCGCAGATCATGGCAGCTCTACCACCTGAGCGCTGCAATTTCACTCTGCCCTTCACTATTACTGGTGTTGATTTTGCCGGACCTTCCCAGCTAAATGCCTCGATGCTAAGATCTTCTACCATAACGAAGGGTTACGTGGCAGTCTTTGTTTGTTTTACTACAAAAGCGGTGCACCTAGAGTTATGTTCTGATCTTACCACTTCAGCTTTTCTCGCGGCATTTGCACGCTTTGTCGGACGGCGAGGATTTCCATCAAAAATCATGAGCGACAATGGAAAGACCTTTATCGGTGCAAAAAGAGCCACCGAAAAGGAGTTCATCCAATTCGCCAAGCAATTCTCGCCGGAAATCATTAAAAAATACGCACCCCAAGGCATTAATTGGCAATTTATTCCCCCAGTGCACCACACATGGACGGACTATGGGAATCAGCAGCAAAGAGATTTAAATTATATTTTAAGAAAACAGCTGGCAATAACAGATTTACATTTGAAGAGTTTACGACTCTTTTAATACGAGTGGAAGCCGTTCTAAATTCACGGCTACTCTCAGCGCTCTCGCAAGACCCCTCCGATTTTACAGCTCTTACTCCTGGGCATTTTCTAAGAGGAGCTCCACTTCTGGCTACCCCTCACGCAAATGTGGACTCACTATCCCTCATAAATCGATGGGAACGGATTAAAATTATACATCACGAATTCAGTCGCCGATGGAAGGAGGAATATCTAAAAGACCTCTTTAAACGATATCGATGGAAAAATACACAAGAAGCCCCAAAAATTGGAGAATGCGTCCTAATTCATGACGAATGTCTCCCTCCAACTGAATGGCGGCTAGGTCGCATTGAAAAGGTACACTATGGCTCCGACGGTCACATCCGAGTAGTTGACCTGCGTACGCCAAACGGTACACTCATTCGACCACTCGTAAAGCTTTGCTTTTTACGTATCGACCCTAATGCTGATAATATTGATCACACAAATATCTAATATCATAAAAATAAACCAAATCTAAACAAATTACCGATCTAAATGAATATGCTTTAATAACCAATCGAAAAACCGCTTAAATGATAAAAACAATATTTATATTTACATATTTACATATGTCCATAAAGTTGCTTCTATCAAGCACTCAATACGCCCTTGTGAGACGCTAAAGTCCATTCGTTCTCCAAACAGATGAACATGTATATGGAAACCGACCAAATCGCCCCGACACTAGCTATCCGTTCAGCTGTAATCGTACCATGCCCAAAAGCGCCGCCAACCGCACAACCTCGCACCAATGTTACCAGGGCAGCAGCCCCATCGAGCGTAACGGTTCGCCGAACCATACCAGGGGCCGATACAGTGGCCGCATCTCCGGCTCCAGTTAGCGATCCAGTGGCGGCACATGGCGTGCGTTGCCCACTGTGTTGCCGTCCACACGCGCTACGCCTATGCGCAATCTTTAGGGGCATGCAACCAACGCAACGGCAGCAAGTGGCACAAGCGCATGGATATTGCCTTAATTGCTTGGCACTATGGAATGCCACGGAAGCTTGCACCTCCATCGGCCTGTGTCAACTGTGCAACAGGCCGCACCATACTCTTTTACATCGCCCGGCGAGGCGCAACGTTCCCGTGGCACCACCTACACGACACACTCGAAACATCATGCGACAACGGCCGCACACACACCACAATACGCCGGCACGGCGTCCACATTGGCAGCAAGACCATCGTCCAAGGCAATGGGCACATCCTGGGGCCCGATATCGCTCTCCAGCACCAGCAACTCATCGGTATCCAGCACGGCAACGCTCTCTTACCCAACCGGGCTTAATAACGTGGTGGAAACGTTGCAGCATCTGCAGAGACTACTAGGTTGACAACTCGCCTAGGGGGGTCGGGATGGCTAAGCGCGCGTGACCCATCACACTAGCAGGTGCAACCCTGCCACCCACTTAACACACCACACACTAACACTAACACATTCACACATATAAATTGTCACACCACATATACATTCATTTATAAACATAAAACAAAATTTGTATAACTTTCATACGACTCGGTCGATTCGCGTCATCGCAGCTACATTTTGTTAAAGAAATAATTTTTATACTTTTAAATAATTTTTATACTTTTATTATAGTTGGAATCCTTTTCATTTTTTCTGATTTATTTGCTACTGTCTGTAACATGTGTGGTTCAGTGGAGTGTTGAGTGGAAAAAAGGACTAAAATTATATAGGATGAACTAGCCAAAAAGGGCGCATCCCTTGAATCTTGCTGCGTAGACATCCCAATTAGACTCAGCGAGATTAAGCGAAGGTGAGAGGTGCACACGATCGACCAAGCAGGAAAGGCTTGGGTTCAAGCGCGGGCCTGTAATGTGTCGAAGATTATGTGTAGGTCTTACAACTATAGACGAACAAAATTGCTTCTATCAATAAAAGAAAGAGGACTGTAGACTCGTGACGGGTATTCTGACTGGACACTGCCTTCTGGCGTCGCAAGCCTTTAAATTATGCTTGGTCAGTGATAGCAGATGTAGCAAGTGCGGGCTGGAGGAGAAAACGATCGAGCACCTTCTGTGCTCGTGCCCTGCGTTTGCCAGGCTAAGACTCCAGCTAATAGGATTGATACAGCTGTCAGATCTAGAAGCAGCAAGTGGCTTAAGTCCTGGGAAGCTTCTGGTATTTGCCAAGACGACGGAGTTATTTTATAACATAAGTCGTTAAAACAAACTTCTGGTAATACTACGCACCCATTCAGTCTATGTGAGGTCCTCATGGACCGGCCAGTTCAACCTAAACTAAGTACTAGTACTCACACTCCTCATCAATCTAATGCGTCGATCAGACAATTAAATAAAAGCATTGGACGCGTGAAATTTATTTTGGTAGTCATATATAAGACCAACTGAACCTTAAGAAGGTTATGCTGCACCTCACATTTTTGGAAATTTCACGCGCCCAACGCTTTTATTTAATTGTTTGATCAACGCCCTAGATTGACGAGGAGTGTGATGATTAGTACTTAGGACCTACCTAAATATTTTCGAGCTTTTAGTACTATTATTACTTCATATACGGAGATTGCCAGGGCCGTAAAGTACTTACTCCGCAATTTGCTTTTTATCGCATGGCCTATTCATTACCGAGGGAAGTTTGAAGCTAAGAATAAAGTTTGATCTCACAAATAAAAAACAACCGAAAACACATTTTTTTATATCGTATATATAAACATTTATTCGAAGTTAACACAAAAAGAAATATCGCCATTGCGACTGCTGATTGGAATATCACCATATCTCATCTGCCATTTCGAGAAAGCTCTATCTTAGAAAAAAATTCTATACGCTTTGACGTGAGCTGCAGCGTGTATGAAAAAAGTTCTGAAATGGGGCGTTCAGCCGAGTTAGAATGATTTTCCACTCAGTAGTCGATTTACACCCCGCGATTCTCCCTGCGAACACGCCTCATTGGATCATTTAAAAACTCTTGAATTTCTGAATGTATTATAATTGTAAAAACACTCGGTACAAAACGGGTCCGCACAACTTCTCTGAAATGATGCCACCGCACAAATTTTTCCATCGACGACGCCTGGTGCCCCAAAATCTCCATTACACACATCAGCTGTCGTACTACCAGCGCACATCATTGAACTTGTAAAAGTTATCCGTGCATTTCTATAACACCCCCAACAAACACGATATGATACTGAAGTCAAGACAGCAGTTTGGAGCATTTCCGAAGTCCTCCCGTCTACTACATTTGTCCAACCCCATCCACTAACTTCCATTGGCGTGGGTTCCAAAAATGCACACCGACCAAATTGTATTACGTCTATTGTTGCGCTCCGGTCGAAGCATCTATCCAACAGCAATATAGCTATATCCAAATGCCTTGTTCTGGCATTAAAATTATCTGGATAAAATATATCCGTCACACCGCGAGTATTTTCAGTTGAAACTAGTTCATGTGAATACGTTACACCAGCTGAAACCGATAAGGAGCCCCATTCACAAACGCAAGTTCCAGATGTAACCACCCATCTGAAAAGTGACTAATGAACCCAACGCATATATGATTGCCGGTATAATGTATTGATACTAAATATGGTCTTTGATTATATGGGTATTCACACCACCTATAATGCGATACTCGGAATTCGTGTAAGTCGAACGACAACTAAGTATGACAAACAATAGCGCGTAATAATTTCTTAGATACATTTTAGTTTAGCAAGACTATTTCCACCACTTGTTAAGTACAAACTACACCAAGATCAATCTTGTGGACGCTATTTATACATAATTTGGTGGTGTTAATTAAAAATAAGCAAAACTGTTTCCTTCTAGATTCCAGGAATTAGAACAATAAAAACACAATTATAAAGAATGCAAAATTTTTTTTCACTCAACCCCATGATTCAATCATAAGAGGTTTGCTCAGGTGAAAAATTGTTTAACAATTGCAGCCACTTTGCTCCCAAATCGAATTGACATCCGTTAACTGTGCTGTTTCTTTGCGATTTTTCGAAAAATATTAGTAGTAGAAATAGAAAGCTATCAGTTTCTAAATAACCGATAAGTACTAAACTGCATAATTCCTTAGAACAATTTTTTTTAATTTTATGGGGAATTTATAAACTACTAGCGGCCCGGTACGTGCTTCGCTACGTATAAAGTGAAATATTAAATCAAACTCATTTATTACAAATAAAAGATATTTTATTATTTGCTAGCTATTTTAAAACTTAATCCAAAACATTTGGATAAACAATATTTTTTGTTTTTCCATTTTGAGCATGACTAAACAAACGGCTGCGGGTACCGACCCTCGAACAGACAAAATAAAGTTGGCCATGTGAAAAACCTGATTCCTCCAAATTCACACCACAAACATTAACTGTTTGCCCTTGGGCTTCGTTGATGGACATCGCAAATGATAAACGCAGAGGATATTGTAATCGTTTGAATTCAAATGGCATATCAGTTGGAATCATAGGGATACGCGGTATTAAACAAATTTCTCCTTTTGATTTACCAATTAAGATCGTAGCTTCAATCAAATTTGGCAATAAATTTTTCACTGCCAATCTGGTGCCATTACACAGTTTTGGTGGATTAATATTTCACAATAATATAATCAAAGAACCCACTTTCAGATTCAAACAATGCGGTGGCATACCAGCCGGTTCTAATGAATTTAAAAATTCAATTGGATAATTCATTGCCCTCATCTTGGTTCTTAGCACTGTCAAATGATTTATATGTCGTGACTACACCTGGGAGTTTTGCTTAAATTTGAAAATTAATGGCATTGATATGAATGTTCTTCGGTGCTAAAATGGCGCGTTCTCTCAACCAATCATGATTTCTGTAATTCTGAAGAATATTTGGAAAAACACATTCAATCAATTCATCTATCGATTTCGTAATTGTACAAAAATTGTTCGGTACAGTGATCAATCCGTTGGTTCTGTCGATTTTTATTTTACCATCATCAATTTCTAACAATTCTTTTGAAAACTCATGGGCAGCTGGATCATTTTGTAGGTGAATACGCATATCAATGTTCAGTGACAATTTTTGTACATATCTCCAAAGAACTGATGACTTCAAACAGGCATTTATTTCATCAGCAAGAGTTGGTCGAGGAATGACAGGCAATGTTTGTCGAAAATTCCCCTGATAGCAATATCAAAGCACCACCAAAAAGCTGTTGATTACCACGTAAATCTTGCATTGTTCAATTAAGTGCTTCTAGTAATTTTTTATTCGCCATTGCACACTCATCCCATAAAATAATTGACGTTAATCGCAGAACTTTTGCCATAGCAGAATTTCTGGAAATATTGCAAGTTGGAGTTTCAATCACCTGTACATTCAATGGCAATTTTAATGCAGAGTGTGCTGTCCGACCACCTTCTAATAATGTAGCAGCAATTCTCGAAGATGCAAGTGCCAATGCAATTTTCTGTTCCGATCGAATAGTCGCTAAAATCAGTGATATAAAGAACGCTTTGCCTGTACCACCAGGTGCATCCAAGAAATACAATCCACCTGCATTATTGGAAATGGCTTTCATGATTGTGTCATATATGTACACGTTTTTGCTGAATATTCATTTTGGTTATATTCGATTGTACAAATAAATGCAAATCATTAGAATTGAATTCCTGCTCACGTTGCAATTCACGATCCAACACATCATGCATCTCACGATTTGGTGCGATCATACCCAATTGTACTAATGTTTTATTTGCAATCGTTAGACACATATCTTCATTTATTATCAAAGCATCGTTGTACATTTCCAAAGTTATCAGCAAATCAGGATTTCTTGCATGATGACGCATACGAATTAAAATATCTTCTTCAATATAATGTTTACATTTGTTCCTTATTTCAAGTGGATTTGATGGCATACAAGATGATAATATAATGGCAAATAGCATTCGTATTTGTTGAGGATGAGCCGAAATATATGCATCATGAAGTGTTGAATTCCAATGTGCATCATCCTCCAACAAATGCAAAAGTTGGCATGCTACACGGTATGTTTGACACAAATGACCGTTGACTGTTTTCAATTCTTGAAATGATTTTGGGCCATTCACGTTAACTAATAACAATCTCAAATAAAAACACTCAACATTGTTTGGATGTACTGTATATATTCTCCCAATTGCATCTGTTTGGAAAATGCCAGGATGCCCATGAACTGCTGTTCCTTGTTTACGTCTTTGAAATTTTTTCGAAGACACATTCCATGTGTAATACTGAGGCACTTCAGAATATAACAAAGTTATCGCAAATGTATCAGTTTCGTTTTGAAAAAAGCTGTCAACGTAGTTGCTGGTGGTTGTGCTGCTCTTTCCAAAACATTTGCTAAATTAAAATAAACGCGTTGGCCATTCTCAAGATGTACAGCCATGTGAACAACCGCAGGATGTCTTTCGTGCATTGGAAATGACATAATCCTCCAGACAGCTTCATTGCTACTAATATAGCGCCCCATTTGATACTGAGTAATTTCATCATTTGTATTATCACCAGCAACACCGAAAATTGCCATATCGCTCCCTTTATTTACATACTTGCAAATATATTTAATGGATTTGATAGAATTACAATATTCCACATTTATATGAGCATTGAATATTTTCGATAATAATGGACAATACGGAACCACCCAACGATTATCAACTTCAACCTCCTGGTTATGCATTCTAATGGTTGCCGTTTTGCCACTATCTATAAGTGATCTGCGTCGATACAATAGATATCCGTCATTGCCCGTTATTGTGTCTGAAGTAAATTGCCTTTGGTATCGTTTCGAACACTTTTCATCAATCATTCATGGCGAATTCACATTTTGTTCACCGCACGGTCCATGTATCATGTTTTTAAAGACAACTTGAAATAACTCAGGATCAGCAGTGTGATCAGGAATTTCAGCTGATATAAAGTTATCGATTTGATCCGGAGTTATTTTATGTACCAGCCAAATTAGTATATGTGCGTGCGGCAATCACCTTTTCTGCCATTCGATGGAGTACATATGGCAACGCACCCCCCAAATACATATAATTTCACAATTAAATACATAAGTGCTTTAAATTTGTGCCCAAAAACACGCGCAGTAATGTCATGACGATCGGTTGTCGACTGTCCTGCAAATAAATTGTTTTTGATGTCATCCCACTGGGGATTACATGTAAATGTAATGAACAGATCCGGTCGACCATATTTTAGTACATAACACATTGCGTCTTGTGCATATTCGTTCATATTCCGTGAGCTACCAATATACGAAGATGGCAATATATTTAAACGTCCGATGTCATTAATATTAGCATCATTCGCTATCGCATCTTGCAAATGAATATATTGTTCAGATCATAACTTTGCTTGGTGGAAACCAGGGATGCACCTTAACGTTAAGCTGATCGTTTATCAAAAAATTTCCACCGTTTTCGTTGAAACACTTCGAAATATTATCGATAAAAAAATTATTAAGATAAATTGTATATCGTTTTTAACCGAAACGAAAAGCTTTCGTTAACGTTAAAAACGTTAACAAAAACGTGATAATTTGTGTTTGAATTGTGCTGGCAATGCTATAGCCATGGTGAAGCCGTAAGGTGGTAACAGCGGGTGGACATACACACACAAACTCCATGTAATTTGTTTGTGTAATTCGTTGGTGGTAATGTCAAAAATACTCTGAGAAATGTTCGTACTGTCAAAATTCATGAGAAAAGTTACAATCAGCTTGGCTAATGCTTTCACCTTTAATGACTCCGCCATCAATCAGCTGTGCCAGCATAGTTTGAAATTAATAATCAACATAAACGATTTGATTTCGTTTTGATATGGCAGAAAACGAAACAAAATCATTTCGTTAATTTTACGTTCTTAACGTTAATAAACGAAACGAAATAACTTTGTTTCGTTTATTAGCGTTAATTATCGTAACGAAATGATATCGGTACGTTGCTTAAGCATGCCTGGTGGAAACGAATAAAATACATACATACATGTTGATATAAATATAATGCAAATAAGTTTGTAGGTGGGCATAATAAGTAAGCTAATTAATATGAAAGTACATAAATTTTGAGAGCGAAAGAGCGTAGCTAAGTGGGAAACAAATCGTTTAGTAAATGATTGAACTATTACTGATGAATGTATGTTAATATGAAAACGTATAATCCGCTGGTTAAGTGGGACGAATCTGACCAAACAAATGGGTTTTTGGTGTGTTTTTCAAAATAATTTCACCATACATTGAGCGCTTTTCAGCGCCTTCAGGTAAAAAAGTTATATTGTTATGTGATTGAATAGACCATTTTAACTGGTTGTAGTACATAAGAATGCAATCTCTTAACCTGAAGGCGAGTTCCCAATTGGTCTATATCTCGTGTCCTTAGTTAGCCAGCGAAAAGAAAAGTCCTATTTTCATTAGCATTTATCAACAACACAATGGATAGTCATGTAGTTCAAACACATCCTAGGGTTATCTGAGTCCACGTTTTGGTCTATATCTCGGAGGGGCATGAAAAATACTCTATACTATAGCATTCATCAACAGCTTCCATTTGATACCCATATTGTACAAACACATCCTAGGGTTACCCGGGTCCACGTTATGGCCTATATCTCGAGACCCTAGTCACGGAGCGGCATGAAAAATACTCTATATTATAGCATTCATCAACAGCTTCCATTTGATACCCATATTGTACAAACACATCCTAGGGTTACCCGGGTCCACGTTTTGGCCTATATCTCGAGACCCTAGTCACGGAGCGGCATGAAAAATACTCTATATTATAGCATTCATCAACAGCTTCCATTTGATACCCATATTGTACAAAACACATCCTAGGGTTACCCGGGTCCACGTTATGGCCTATATCTCGAGACCCTAGTCACGGAGCGGCATGAAAAATACTCTATATTATAGC
>JARSSU010025239.1:0-27340 GCA_029619165.1 Eurosta solidaginis
TAAATGTGATTTCTTTTGCTTAAGCTCATTTTTGATATTTTTTTCTTAAATTTATGGCGGCAGCATAAAGCGAATTTAATGTAATTTTTAAAAGTCGCATTGTTTCGAATTGAGCTTTATTAAGAGGTGCTTAAAAAAAATAAAAATATTAGTGGCTGGTAAATGATCTCATAAATTTGTTGCACTTGAAGACTTTTAACATATGTTGATGGCTTGATACAAACAATTTCAAATCCCCAAAGTTGTTTGGCAGGTAGCCATCAGAATATTTTAACTCGCATAAACATAATTCGAAACACATTACCCAATAGATATGTATATAGAATTGATGTGTGAGTGTAAATCGCATTTAACAAATATTTCTACGTACGTTTCAAAAGCAATTCGCAACAACTGGTTTTCTCACAAAATTATGACTAATAATAATAAAAATTTTAACATGCTAATGCGCTCGAAGGACAAAACAAAATGTCAAAATTTACAGCAACACTTTGCAAATACCAAACACTTGCATGCAAATGTCGAGCGAGAACACACAACTGCCCCTAAGTGTTACATAGTCGTCTATACATATGTATGAACATAAAAACAAAAAAAATTCAATATATATTTTAACAAGCTTACTTATCAAGGTATGCAAATTTTCGTAAACATTCACACACACAATCAAATCAGTGAGCTATACGCACATGCCTCACTAAGATTTTTCTGAAAACGCTGCAGTGATTCATTCCATTGCTATGCATTTTTTTGTTTTGGTCAGCTGGCCGTGCCTCTTGGTCAGCATGAACTTGCAACTGCCAGCAAGAATTTCGGTAAATTTAGTGCATTTACGAGGGACGCTCTTGAAGCTTAATAACTAACCAAGATATATATATTAATAAATAATCAAATCAAGTTATGAGTTTTAAAATTTAATAAAATTTGGGCAGTCACGGGACGGCTTGCGGATGTGAAATATCGATATTATCTTCGAAAAGTATTATGCAGAAAAAAAACTGATTGCGATAGGAACTAAACATAGCATATTTATTTTACATATTCTACGGCACAGTACAATATATAAGATATTCTGAAATATAGTAGTTTATATATTCTTCAGGACAGTATATATTATATTGTACAGTACATCTACAGTTATATTTTACATATTATATATTCCATATATTATATTATGCAGTACAGTACTTTACATATTCCATAGTTTATATTCTACATATTTTACATTGTACGTTACAATACAGTACAATTCACATTCTACAGTACATATTCTACATATTAAATCTTCTACATTGTACAGTATATTGCAATTCTATGATAAAGTACTATACACATTCTACAGTACAATACAGTACTTTATATACACATTGATTAGTACATTACACATTATATAATTTGGTACTTTACATATTCTACAGTACAGTACAATTTATACTCTACAGTACATATTCTACGTATTATTCTTCATATCGTATTGTACACTACAGCACATTAAACATTACACAGTACATATTGTACACATTATATTAAACAGCACAGCACAGCACATTCTATATCCTGTAGTTCAGTGAACTACCTACTATCCCAGTAAACAGAGGAATTTTTAATTTGTATCTTCTGGTAAAAGAGTGTTGCATCGTCTTGGCTCTCTTTTATTCTCTCCATGTTTGATCCCTGTCTTTCCTTTCACCCTTTTACGTTCTCGATTTTTCTCTCTTCTACCCCCACTTTCTTTCCTCTCCCTCAACCTCCCTCTATTTTTCATCATCTCCTTCCGTTCCCTTGCTTACTCTTCTTCCTCTCTTCCCTTTGCCCATTCTTCATTTTTATCCCCATTCCTACTCCCAATTTTTTTCCTATCTCTCGCTCTTTGTCTTTTTCTTCCTAGCCCCTTATCTTTCTCGCCGTCTGCAATTCCCACTCCTATATTTTATTTCCTTTCTCTCTTTTCTGCTTATGGCTTCTCGTATAACTATCCGTTCGTCTCCCGCTATCCTTCTTAACCGCCGCCCTTTTTTAAAAAAAGAAGTAAAATCTACTAACAATCTCATCAAAATCACTTTGAAATTCGACCCAATGTCAATCTCGTTCCCAAGTCCTATTGTACAACCCTTGTATATATGTACACATATACTTGCAAAAGAGACCTGCAGCGCCGTAAATCAAAGGGAATTTTGTTTAAAAAAATTTGTGAAAATAGTAAGGAACTACATAACAGTAGCAATTGTTTGTTAATTGTACATAACTAATATTGTAAAATAAAAAAAATTAAATGCAATGTGACGGCACAAAACAAAATAAAAATTTCTACAATTTGAAAATTTTTCAATTAAATTTTTTTAACTTTTAAAACAAGCAAATGTTGAAGTAAAACCTTAAAAGATACAAATTTAAGTTCATGGAATGGGCTTAGCGTTATCTAGTTATTTAAACTAACATCAAAATATTGCATACTAGAAGATCGGGCAGACATTATCCTGCCCGAGCTTTTGATAATTTAACAACAACAATATTTTGACGCCGTATACCTCTAAAAGGAATAACGCCGAGCTTATCTTTCAATTTTTGTGTGCTGTTTTTTTCTGCTTAGAACCTTTTGTGGCAAAATATTTTCGGAGAGTTTAATACATAGTGAGGCAAAACAGTTTAACATGAAGGGCATAAATAAATGCTGAACAGACAGTTGTTGCTGAATTTTCACAGACCTAATACCCCAGAAGGCGGCCACCGTGGTGTGATGGTAGCGTGCTCCGCCTACCACACCGGATGCCCTGGGTTCAAACCCCGGGCAAAGCAACATCAAAAATTTTAGAAATAAGGTTTTTCAATTAGAAGAAAATTTTTCTAAGCGGGGTCGCCCCTCGGCAGTGTTTGGCAAGCGCTCCGGGTGTATTTCTGCCATGAAAAGCTCTCAGTGAAAACTCATCTGCCTAGCAGATGCCTTTCGGAGTCGGCAAAAAATCATGTAGATCCCGTCCGGCCAATTTGTAGGGAAAATCAAGAGGAGCACGACGCAAATTGGAAGAGAAGCTCGGCCTTAGATCTCTTCGGAGGTTATCGCGCCTTATATTTATTTTTTTAAATACCCAGAAAACAGCTGCTTAGCTAAATGACGACCCAATAGCGATAAGGAAACATCTCCGTAAGCCATTTGATCTAAAGTAGCATTAGAGCCCTTATGTATGTCCCACATGCCTTACTGAGAATGGAGTTATCCCATAAAAATATCATGGTAATAGAGCAGTTGCGTGCCCAATACGAATAGAAAAAAGAAATTCATTTAGTCATGTCCGTCCGTAAACACGATAACTTGAGTAAATTTTGAGGTATCTTAATGAAATTTGGTATGTAAGTTCGTGGGAACTCATCTCATCGCTGTTTAAAATGAACGAAATCGGACTATAACCACGCCCACTTTTTCGATATCGAAAATTTCGAAAAACCGAAAACGTGCGATAATTCATTACCAAAGACGGCTAAAGCGATGAAACTTGGTAGGTGAGTTGAACTTATGACACAAAATAGAAAATTAGTCAAAGTTTGGACAATGGGCGTGGCAGCGCCCACTTTTAAGAGAAGATTATTTAGAAGTTTTGCAAGCTGTAATTTGGCAGTCGTTGAAGATATCATGATGAAATTTGGCAGGAACGTTACTCCTATTACTGAATGTGTTCTAAATAAAAAACAAGTAAGGAAGGTTAAGTTCGGGTGTAACCGAACATCACATACTCAGTTGAGAGCTATGGTGACAACATAAGGGAAAAAAAACCATGTAGGAAAATGAAACGAGGGAAAACCTGGAATGTGTTTGTATGACATGCGTATCAAACGAAAGGCATTAAAGAGTATTTTATGAGGGAGTGGGCCATAGTTCTATAGGTGGACGCCATTTAGGGATATAGCCATAAGGGTGGACCAGGGGTGACCCTAGAATTTGTTTGTACAATATGGGTATCAAAAGAAAGGTGTTAATGAGTATTTTAAAAGGGAGTAATCCTTAGTTCCATAGGTGGACGCCGTTTCGAAATATCGCCATAAAGGTGGAACAGGGGTGACGCTAGAATGCGTTTGTAAAATATGGGCATCAAACGAAAGGTGTTAATGAGTATTTTAAAAAGGAGTGGGCCTTAGTTCTATAGGTGGACGCCGTTTCGAAATATCGCCACAAAGGTGGACCAGGGGTGACTCTAGAATGTGTTTGTAAGATATGGGTATCAAATTAAAGGTATTAATGAGGGTTTTAAAAGGGAGTGGTGGTTGTTGTATAGGTGGTCGCATTTTCGAGATATCGCCATAAAGGTGGACCAGGAGTGACTCTATAATGCGTTTATACAATATGAGTATCAAATGAAAGGTGTTAATGAGTCTTTTTAAAAGGGAGTGGGCCTTAGTTCTATAGGTGGACGCCTTTTCGGAATATCGTTATAAAAGTGGACCAGGGTTGACTCTAGAATGCGTTTGTACAATATGGGTATCAAACGAAAAGTGTTAATAAGTGTTTTAAATGGGAGTGGGCCTTAGTTCTATGGGTGGACGCCTTTTCGGGATATCGCCATAAACGTGGACCAGGGGTGACTCTAGAATGCGTTTGTACAATATGAGTATCAAACGAAAGGAGTTAATGAGTATTTTTAAAAGGGAGTGGGCCTTAGTTCTATAGGCGGACGCCTTTTCGGAATATCGTTATAAAAGTGGACCAGGGTTGACTCTAGAATGCGTTTGTACAATATGGGTATCAAACGAAAGGTGTTAATAAGTATTTTAAATGGGAGTGGGCCTTAGTTCTATGGGTGGACGCCTTTTCAGGATATCGCCATAAACGTGGACCAGGGGTGACTCTAGAATGCGTTTGTACAATATGGGTATCAAATGAAAGGTGTTAATGAGTATTTTAAATGGGAGTGGGCCTTAGTTCTATAGGTGGACGCCTTTTCGAGATATCGCCATAAAGGTGGACCAGGGGTGACTCTAGAATTTGTTTGTACGATATGGATATCAAACGAAAGGTGTTAATAAGTGTTTTAAAAGGGAGTGGGCCTTAGTTCTATAGGTGTTCGCCTTTTCTATATGCCGCCATAAAGCTGGACCAGGGGTGACTCTAGAATTTGTTTGTACGATATGGGTATCAAATGATAGGTGTTAATGAGTATTTTAAAAGGGAGTGAGCCTTAGTGCTATAGGTGTCCGCCTATTCGAGATATCGCCATAAAAGTGGACCAGGGGTGACTCTAGAATGAGTTTGTACGATATGGGTATCAAATTAAAGGTATTAGTGAGAGTTTTAAAAGGAAGTGGTGTGAAAGCGTTTTTCCATATATCGACCAAAATGTGGACCAGGGTGACCCAGAATATCATCTGTTGGATACCGCTAATTTACTTATATATGTAATACCTGCCAAGATTTTAAGGGTTTTTTATTTCGCCCTGCAGAACTTTTTCATTTTCTTCTACTTAATATGGTAGGTGTCACAACCATTTTATAAAGTTTTTTCTAAAGTTATATTTCGCGTCAATAAAACAATCCAATTACCTTACCATGTTTCATTCCTTTTTTCGTATTTGGTATATAATTATGGCATTTTTTTTAATTTTTCATAATTTTCGATATCGAAAAAGTGGGCGTGGTCATAGTCGGATTTCGTTCATTTTTCATACCAAGATAAAGTGAGTTCAAGTAAGCACGTGAACTAAGTTTATTAAAGATATGTCAATTTTTGCTCAAGTTATCGTGTTAACGGCCATGCGGAAGGACAGACGGACGACTGTGTATAAAAAACTGGGCGTGGCATTAACCGATTCCGCCCATTTTCACAGAAAACAGTTAACGTCATAAAATCTATGCCCCTGCCAAATTTCAAAAGGATTGGTTAATTTTTGTTCGACTTATGGCGTTAAAAGTATCCTAGACAAATAAAATGAAAAAGGGCTGAGCCACGCCCATTTTGAAATTTTTTTTATTTTTGTATTTTGTTGCACCACATCATTACTGGAGTTGAATGTAATTTACTTATATACTGTAAAGATATTAAATTTTTTGTTAAAATTTTACTTTACAAAATTTTTTTTTAAAAGTGGGCGTGGTCCTTCTCCGATTTTGCTAATTTTTATTAAGCGTATATATAGTAATAGGAGTAACGTTCCTGCCAAATTTCATCATGATATCTTCAACGACTGCCAAATTACAGCTTGCAAAATTTTAAATTACCTTCTTTTAAAAGTGGGCGGTGCCACGCCCATTGTCCAAAATTTTACTAATTTTCTATTCTGCGTCATAAGTTCAACTCATCTGCCAAGTTTCGTCGCTTTATCTGTCTTTTGTAATGAATTATCGCACTTTTTCGGTTTTTCGAAATTTTCGATATCGGAAAAGTGGGCGTGGTTATAGTCCGATATCGTTCATTTTAAACAGCGATCTGAGATGAGTGCTCAGGAACCTACATACGAAATTTCATCAAGATGCCTCAAAATTTACTCAAGTTATCGTGTTAACGGACGGACGGACGGACATGGCTCAATCAAATTTTTTTCGATCCTGATTATTTTGATATATGGAAGTCTATATCTATCTCGATTCCTTTATATATGTACAACCAACCGCTATCCAATCAAACTTAATATACTCTGTGAGCTCTGCTCAACTTAGTATAATTAGCAAAATCGGATGATGAACACGCCCACTTTAAAAGTCAAATTTTAACAAAAAATACCTTTACAGTATATAAGTAAATTATGTCAACATTCAACTCCAGTAATGATATGGTGCAACAAAATACAAAAATAAAAAAATTTTCAAAATGGGCGTGGCTCGTCCCTTTTTCATTTTATTTGTGTAGAATATTTTTAATGCCATAAGTCGAATAAAAGTTAATCAATCCTTGTGAAATTTGGTAAGGGCATAGCTTCTATGTCGATGGGCGAAAATCGGTTGAAGCCACGCCCAGTTTTTATACACAGTCGACCGTCTGTCCTTCCGCTTGGCCGTTATCATGATAACTTGAGCAAAAATCGATATATCGTTACAAAACTTAGTTCACGTACTTATTTGAACTCACTTTATATTGGTATTAAAAATGCGCGAAAGTCGACTATCACCACGCCCATTTTTTCGATATCAAAAATTTCGAAAAATGAAAAACATGCTGTAATTCTATACCAAATACCAAAAAAGGGATGAAACATGGTATTTGGATTGAACATCCTTTCAATCCAAGTGCTCCAAGTGTGTTCTTCATTGCTACAACTTCTGTGAAAATATGGTCACCTAATATTATTTTTTAATATTAGGTAATGGGAACCTACAATATGGTATAGAGTACCAGTTTTCTGTAGGTGGTCTCATCTTCACCTTTTGTCATATATCACATGCAACTGATATAGTAACCAAATCGATTTTCCAGTTTAGATAGTAATTTTTCTATGGACCCGACCCACGCGACGCCTGTTGGTTCTCAAAACATATAATTTCGATTGTAGAATCCCTTATGTTAAACCTAAAAATGTAACCAACGAAATCGAAATAATTACAACAAAGTATTTCTTCATGCCGCACTTAAGAATTCATGAAATATATGATATTATAATTTCTCTTTTCGGCCTTTCATTAAGCTTTCATATCAACGCATGTGTTTCTGAATGTCGGCACCGTTAATAAATATATTGAGTTTGATAATTTTTGGCCACACATATGCAAGCATTTTTAATTCACGTCAGAAAAAAGGGGCGTAGCTCAACGTTCCTTTGGTAATTAACCTGAATTTTATTTATTTTATAATTAAAGGCTGTACGCGAAATCCCGTTGCATTATTAACCAATAATAAAGCCAATAACTCAGTGAGTATACAAAAATGCAAAGAGGAACAAATAAAAGAGTGAAAATGATGAAAACCATTTAAATGCTAATAAGCCAAACATACTTTTAGGGAACCTTTAAGCCATCACTGGGGAGCTTATCATGTCATTTGAACGTAACGCGATGTCGCATGAATGCTAATATAGATAGCGTCAGACAATGTAATGATTTGATTGTTTGCGCGTAAACATTTTTATTGTTATATGTGTGTGACATCTATTTGGATTGTATTTGTTCCAATCAAATATTCGCAAGTGCTATTTTTCGTTAATTAAGTGCTTCCAAAGCCAGCGCCAATGAAATCTAAACAGATGCAGGTAGAGCTTAATTGTTAGACTCTATGGACAAATAGAGGGGAAGAAAAATGTGAATCGTAAAAATACCAATTCAAACAAAGAGCACATCAAAGCTTGCGCCTATTTTCGATACGCCCACTAATCCTACAGCACAGCGCGTACGCTATCACTGCGGCAACAAATATAATCCGCTGCACCTTTTCACATTAAATTTTTAGTATTTCTGTGTTAGCTGGTGGCTGGTGTCCAACTCTTGCGCGGGAGCAGCAGATGGTTTACGTTTGGGGAGGAAGTCAATGAGCAGCTCGATAAGCTTGAATGAATAAGTGATTCCACAAACACATACATACATTTGTAGGTTCATAGAATTGCTAAGCGTGTGAAGTGTGTAGAGGTTTTTTCGCCTTTTCAATACCTAACGAAATTTAGTTATGTGCGCGCGTTTGATATATTTTCTTGGCGTCTACCTGAAATCCTCGCAAGTTGCAATGAGTGCGTGCCGCAAGCAGCAAAAAAAGCGCCGCCGCCATAATCAATAAACAAATTTGGTTTACCACTACCTACTTGCACTGCCTGATAGAGCGGCTGGCACACAGACATATTGTGTTTATGTTTTTTATGCCGCGCACCTGCCCCTGCGCTCATGCAACTGCCATTCTTGTCCTGTTTGCTCTTGTTACTGACATGATCAATTTTTATAATTTATCGCCTTCGTCGAGTTTTTGACCTCCATGTCCGCACTCCTTTTAACTATTATTATTATGGACACGCAATCGTTATGACATAAATTGTGACACATTTTTTTATTTAATATCCATATAATGTAAATAAAAAATATCTGCTGAGCTCGCCATTGGATTAGTGAGTAGTGTGGAAAAAATTTGTCAGATTAAAGGCAAAAAAAATTAATATCAAATTCATAAAAGTAAGAAAGTTGTAGTTAGCTTGAAGGCGAGGGGTCTATATACCCTAAATTTCTTTAATAAAAAAAATTGATATATGGTGTTATTCAATTACCCTCTCCGTCTCCGACTCCCACTTTCACTCCTTCTCACTCTCCTTCACTTCTCTATCCTAAAGTTCTGTGATATACAAAATTTAAATATGGTGTTATATAATTTCCTTCTCCTTATCTATATCTCTACCTCTACCTTTTCAACCCCACTTCGTCTTCTCTCCATCACCTTTTCCCCTTTTTTATCTCTCACTCGTTATTCCTCTCTGTCTCTCTCTCTCTACCTCTCCCTCTCACTCTCTCCCCTCTCTTTATACGTATCCAAAGTAAGAACAGTGGTGTATTTCAATAAATAATTCCCAATACCAGGCCGCGCGCCTACGTTGACCTTTTATAGCTAGGGTAACTACCTTCGCAGACGGGTTTTATTTCTCATAATTAATATTATACCCCTGAGCCCAACTTTTCAGGCAAGTGGTCGTCTGGCTAAGATGAAATAAGCAATATATTATAACAAAAATAATATGAAGGAGGAAAGAGGGAGATGAAAGCACCACAAGCGACATATTAGCCTTGGTGAGCGAAGGTAAGTGGAAAAATAATATGAAGGAGGGAAGAGGTAGATGAAAGCACCACAAGCGACATATTGGCCTTGGTGAGCGAAGGTAAGTGGAAAGTAACTGAGCTCAATGAGAATGGTAGCCTATTCCGAAGATTACAGAAGAAGAGTGGAGAAAATACTAGCAAGGATATCCTTCTCACATTAACGGAGAGCATTAATAATTGGAAAGCGCCTAGAAGCAGTAGTCAACCCAACCGATGTAGTAGTAAATCGAAGGCAGTTAGCTGCAAAAGCTTTGTAGTGAAAGCTCTTGCTACTGCCATAGAAAGGAGGAGGAAAAAACTACGAGCTAAAGAAAGAGGCTACTACAGAAATGAGCCAGTACCAGCATTGGATGACATAAATGTCCTAAGCTGTAGGAAAATAAGGCCCCAATAGTGAAAAAACTGCAATAAAATATATAGGGAAGTTGAGATGTTGAAATTAAGCTTCCTCAGCGAGACCAAATGCTGCAAAGTGACGATGAGACTGCGGCTGTCCCCGAAAGTATCAATGACGGAAGTACTCTCCGCCTGTGCCCACTGTGATTCTTCTTCTTCTTTTTGAGACGATAAAGACGTACCCGAAGGCTTTCGGGATATTTATCTATGTTGACGGTCCTCTGCGGTTATTGATCAAGCTTATTCCGGAAACTGCCCGACTATCTCAAGACTGAATGCATAAGACTACGTTGAATATTCTGGGACGTCGAACCCCCTCAATCTGTGAGGAAATTGGGGTCCTTCGCTTGATAAATATGTGTATGATACATCCACATTTGTAGAAGGGTTCACCTCGCGTAAGTGAGGTTGACAGTTGGGTTGCGGCGGCTCTGAATTGCGCTTATCAAGCCCGTGTACCCCACCAGGAGCATTCTGATCACTTTTCGTACATATGAAAATGCCAGAAAGAGAGAGAGCAAAAAGCACAATTTGGATGGTTGGAGAGGTCAGGATTCGTTGGACTGGCCGGTGAGTACCTGACATACCTAGACTGCAAAAGGCCATAGAATTATCAGAAATTTGTTTAAAGACCAAAACGGAAAAACCCTATCAAAAACCACTACCTAGATTATAAAATAACTCCGAGAGGACATGTCCACAATCCGTGGCTCCGTCCAATGTCTCCATGCTACACGAATAGAATTTTTTTAAACTTTTATTAACTATAATTTTGCTGCGTTCTTTGTCTCCAAAGTATCCACATAAAATATTTTTATTTAAGTTTTCCATAAATTTTTTTTATAAATTTTTTTTAAATTATATTGATTTTTATATTTTGAAAGTATGTTTATTTTATTTTTTAAAATTTAAAAAATTTGTTTGTTGTTAATGCTCTTTTATTTTATTAATTATATCTTTCTTGTTAGTACTTTGGAGTATGTCTCGCACCACTGTTTGGATTGTTGAAGAGACTTTGTTTCCAATCCACTCCTTTGACTTGTTATGAGGTTGGAAAGGAGTTTGCTTCCAATCGGCGATGTGCCTCTGCTTCCGTTTTTTAGTCTTTATCACACGCTTTCCTCCATTTTTCTTTGCTTTCGATCATCGTAAGGCCTAGAATAAGGTTCGGCGCTCAATGTGTTTCTCTGTCCTACCCAAACACAGGACTTCTATGCACGAGATCAGAGCTTAGAAGTCATTTGATGCTGTACACTTTTCTTCCGCTTATATTGTTGTTAGCAGTTAGCGCTTTTACTTGCAATCTGTTTTCCTTTAGGCCTTTCAGTGCTATGTGGACAATGTGAACCAGCGCTACTGGGTATATATGTATAAGTATATATGAGCAAGTCTTAAAATCAGAAAATTTAATTTGTTGCATGCAACAGCGTTCACTCTGCAGGTAAGTATGCATATACATACATATGTATATATGTCTGTGCATTTTTATCTATTAAGTGGCGCTGCATAAACAATTTTGCTATGCCTTAAGTAAACTACCAACATAAAAGTAAAAAAAAATACACCAACAAAATGCTCGTTTGACTCACGCACAATCTGTATTTATGAGCGCGCAGCAGCAGCGTCTATTATTTGGTTTTGCATCGCCATTAGGCAAGTGACTCCAATTTTTATTTTTAACCATTTTTAGTAAAAAGTTATCTTAACATGCATTTTATATGTTTAAATTGTGCGTTACATGCGGCTAACACACACACACACAAAGACACGCAGTAGCCAACGCCGTCAATAACGGCAGCGTCGACTGCCACTGTCGCAATTTGTAGTTTTTGGTGATTTTTGGCAGCGATTTATTGATTTTTTTTCCTTTTATTATATTAACAAAGCAATGCTTTTCTTTGACGCGCTTTTACTTGACTCTCAGTTAGACTGTCTAAAGTTTCAAGCTGCCTTGTTAGTCAGGTTGTCTTACCTTTTGTTAGGTACATGGTTTTTTTAGCTTACAAAATTTGGGCTATTTATTTATGACACATTTATTTTATTTTACTTTTAGTTGCTTTATTTTGTTCCTGTAACAATAAGCGTTTTTTTTTCATAAGTATGTATTAGTATGCCGTTTTGTTAGGCTAATGCAGGTCGATAGGGTATCGCCGATTTATGTCAATTACATTTGTTGCAAGCAATAAATGACATTTAAAATTGTGTACTTGTGGGCTGAGCCATTCGATTTTGAGCAACCACGCATACTTTTAAGTGGTGTTAATATGAGAATGCTTGTTGCGGGTCCTCGTTGGTTTTGTTTGCAAATTAAACGTGTACTAGATGGCAATGCTTCGCATCATAGAATGGAAATACTAGAAAAGATCATGGTATTACGAAATCCCGGAAATTCTCAATAATTCTTTCGTTATCGTTTTTTATCTTACTACGCATTATCTTGGTGAACTGTTTCATACTTTTGCATTCTTTTGAAGAAGATATTTCCTTCTTTCGGATGAGTACATTTTATTTTGTCAATGCAAGTGTCTTCTCAGCAGTTTACATTCGGCTTTGATTTTTTCTCCCATACTTTTCATCAAACTTTGCCCAGTCTACTGCCTCCGATATTGATGGTATCTGTCGACTAATCTTCTAATCACAGCCGAAGTTGAATGGCACATCCTTGTTTTTATATCGCTATACCCTTCTTTTTATGTCGATCTTGATGCCATGTTCATCTAAGAAGTCCACTCTCTATATAACTTCATCAACAATCCCTGCCAAAACGAATTTGTTTTGAACCGTGACCTTCGCAATTACGATTTCATATATCACTTCCGGCTGGACTTGGTTGTATTTGCCAACGCAATATTGGCCTAATGCAATGGAACTATCTTCCTTTTGACTCAATCAAATCAAGTTATCGAATGAGATTCACCCACATCTACAGTCAGTAGCGTTCCTTACCACCCACACATCCTCGACAATAAGACTGATCTATTTTCATTCGATTTGTGATGCATATATAATGGGAAATTCAATAACTAGAGCAGATTCTCGCTCCTTAAATCTGAATAGCTCTAGCTCATCTCCTTCAGCTTTGTGTTTAAGACCGCCCTTTTAAAGCATTTGATTATTCTGTCACTCCGCTGCTACGATCCCTTGAGTATTTCCAATATTACGTCCCCCCAGTCTGGCCTTTTACTTCCACAAGGCGCGCCTTGAATGCTATCGCACACAAAAGCCATGCGGTTTCTTGAATCAAAGCATGTGATACCATTCAGCAATGTGGGATTTGGGATTTGCGTATGTAGCTCGCTTCGTTTTGACGTATTCCATGTATAAATGAATTTTACACTTTGAATACATCAAGCTTTCGAAATCCTTAGCAAACACCTGCAAAGTCTCATTAGTCTAATCGTAGTGGTTTGCAGCTCAATTTGGTATATATGTGCCTTATTAATGTTTTCAGGAGCTAAGGCATTTGCAGGGAATCCTTCTTTTAGATAAAAGGTAACATAGATCAAAACTAAAAAATAAAAAAAAATTATATCTTTAAGATAGCTTTTGGGCCGATATACGGAATACCAAATTTACAATTTTTTCTGCTCCTACGCGTTTCGATGCTTTTCATGCATCTTCATCAGGGATTCGGTTTAATTTTCGTTCTGTCCACAGTGTATACCTCAAAATTCCGTGAGATTTAGAGCTTGGGGACCATTGCATCACGTAGTTGGAATGCGTTATTTCCTATGAATTTTCTTATAACTTGCATATGCTCTATTATGTTTCCCCTCTTTAGCTCAGAGTGCTGCCTCTTTCACTATTAGAATGGAAAAGGAGGTATCCCCACTAAAGCAAGCATAGGTGATATGCTTTACACACTAGCACAGTTTTGTTAGGATTGATAGACATTCCTTCGGTATTATTTTCTCGTGCATCTCTGCGATTCAAATTTCTATTGAATTTCAATAACTGAAGGAGGTGACCTATGACAAAGGTTCAAAAGAGAGGTGAGAGTACAACCCCGTGAGGGCATCCCCTAGTGGCCACAATTGACTCGGTTGTCCCTCCCTTAGCATGGATAGCACCCAGCGAATGATCATTGGGCTTATATTCTAGCCAAGCAAACGTTGTACGATAGCGTTTGCGCTCAGAGCTATATTTTGAGACTCTAAAGCCTCTTTGGAAAGATTAAGTATTGCTAAGATTGTATAAATGCGTTTTATTTTAACTCAAAACACCTCCGCGTCAATTTCTTCTCAAAAGCCCTGTTGCAAAACAAGTTCTTCAATTTGTTATAACGCCATGCGTGGTTGCATGTTGACTGCTCATGCGACGAGTCAATGTTGTCCATGTGGATAATCAATAGCTTGCAACAACTTGATGCCGCAACCATTTAACTACTGTAAACGATACCACACCATTCTAGATTGTTGTGATCTTCACAAATATTCTCAGATGCACATGGCCTAGCGTTTGTGGGCTCTTGTAATCGTAATGCTCATATCAAAAACGCATGTTTACGACTTACAACGTCGTTTGTGCAGCGCATTAAAAACGCCAAATATGCACGCAAATTTTAAGTAAAGCAAAATATATTAAACAAACGCAACAACAAAAATGTGCTTAATGATGCATAAATAAAAAAATTTGGAAAAAAAATTATTTAATGATAAAAAACTTGCACAATGCGGTCTCACTATTAGCCTCAAAGGAAGCTTCTTGTTCCTTGCAGAAATAATAAAATAGGGGAGATGACGTTGCCACAAGTGTATGAATATAGTAAGTGATCTTCAAGTCTGTATGTATGTCTGTTAGTTTGTTTATATGTATGCCTGTTGTTTATAAGCGAAAAAAAGTTGCAGTAAGTAAATTAAGCGGCAGTAACTCAATATATTGGCCACTTACACGTTAATTTAAGCACAAATTGAATTAATAAACCATGTTTAACATAGTCGAGTGTGTGTGCGGTCCATTGTGGCCAACTTGGATGTAGCAACGAATGGTCGGCCCTGTTGTTTAATCGTAATGTTGTATTAATTTATGCAGCAATCGCCTGGCAAATGCCGACAAATACAAAGCATGTGTACACTGGCCAAGTGTGCTGACAGAGTTGCCGCCATATTGAAAAAATCTTAAATGATTACGAGATTTTCCTTACATCCTTTAAAGAAATCACTATTCAAGCTTTTGCTTTAAGCTTAATGAGCTGATGTGATATCACGAGGTGATGTGACATCACGTAAGCTAACTGTGATGTCAGCTGAAATTACTTCTAGAAACGCCTAGTTGGAACGTCGTAAATAAGACTGACGAAGACAGCGGATAAATCATCGGGCAACAGGGTGAAGCCTAGTTAAAGCAAAATCTGAACGGTTAGGCTTAATTTTAGACAGTAAGTCCACAACATAATTTATAATGCAGCATCAGGATAGGTTTACAGTACGCACGAATTCCTATTAAACAAAAACCTCAAAGCTAAACACCAGTGGGAATCAGCTTGGTATATATAGCACCTACAATCAACTTTTTACTACAGAGGTTTCGTTATTCTCCTAAAGGTGGTGTCTGTCCCACTTTTGTTCAGGTGATTCAATGTACATCTGCTTAGAGAATACCTTGAATGGAAAGAGTGAAGGGACTTGGATGGCGGTAACTTGAGATACTGATATGTCCCAAGGCATCAATGAAACTAATCCTTAAATAGTAAGCGGTATTGAAAAGGACAGTCCTATAACTTACTAGATGACTTTTCTGTGCGGCTAAATATTCAATTCCTCACTGGTAAAAGAACTGAGAGATATCTTATACACTGCCTCGTAAGGTGCGTCGACAAAGGTTCAAAAGACACTAAAGTATAAAGGGCAGCTAACATATTACAGGAAGAACATTGCCACAACCACTACTTGCATCTGCGATTCATATGTGGATCATGATAACAGTCAGCTTTCCCAAGTGAATTTCTCCTCGTTTTTCTCTTGTGGCAAAAGAGTTAGGGAGAGAGCATGCATCAGCAGATAAGAACGCTATAGTAGAACCCCTCAAGCAGTATAAGACACTTAGGCCTTCGCTGTTTCTCTTCCATGAAACTTGCGCTAGACACATCGTGGTGTATATAATTCATGATATTTAAATCCAGAAATCCATACCACTGCTTTCCAAGGATCTGATATCTTATCTCAGACCAATCCAAATAACACAATCCCTCCAACAAACTTCTTTTTCATGTCACTTGGTCAGTTTGCAATTCCTCATCTTTTATCTTCTGTCATTTATCTTTTTCTTGGCGCCCGTCGTGGTGTGATGGTAGCGTGCTCCGCCTACCACACCGAGGATCCTGGGTTCACGCCCCGGGCAAAGCAATATTAAAAATTTTAGAAACACAATTTTTCAATTAGAAGAAATTTTTTTAGGGGGGTCGCTCCTCGGCAGTGTTTAGCAAGCACTTCGAATGTATTTCTGCCATGAAAAACTTTCTCAGTGAAAACTCATCTGCCTTCCAGATGCCGTTCGGAGTCGGCATAAAACAAGTATGTCCCGTCCCGCCAATTTGTAGAATAAATTAAAAGCAGCACGACGAAAATTGGAAGAGAAGCTCGGCCTAAAACTATTCGGAGGTTATCGCGCCTTACATTTTAAAACGGTTTTATTTAGCTTGACTTGACAGACCGGCTGTACGGCCGTTGTGACGAAATTGTAATTAAAATTTAAGTAACTTCCCGATAAGCTGCAAGCTTGAAACTTGGAATATAGTTCAGAACCCGATGACAATGCAATAATATCCGCTAGGTGCGCAAGATCGAGATATTCACAAAAATCGTATTTGTGGTCCGATTTGGGTCATATTTGGAACACATAATACATACAGAATAGACAGCGACCTATGAAAAAAAGAATAGAAAGAGACCTATGAAAAAATTTCTATAAGTAAGACCAATTGAACCTTAATCAGGTTATGCTACGCCTGACATTTTTAGAAATTTTACGCGTCCAACACTTTTATTTAATTGTCTGATCAACGCCCTAGATTGGTGAGGAGTGTGATGACTATTATCTACCTACCTAATTATTTTCTAGCTTTTAGTTTTATTATTACTTATTGTAAGTATTGTTTTTCAATAAAACCGTTTAACTCAAAAACATTTTTTTTGTTATTTTATTATTTATTTATTTTTATTTATCTTGTATCTCTTATCTTTTACTTTTTATATTTTATCGTTTATCTTAAATATTTTATCTCTTATCTGTTATCTTTAGCATTTTATCCACTATTTTTATATTTTATATCCAATCGCTTTTTATCTTTAACTTTTTATCTCTCATCTTGTATCTTTTGACTTTTATCCTTTGTCTTATATCTTTTATATTTTATGTTTCATCTTTTTTCTTTTATCTCTTATCTGTTACTTTTTACCTTTTGTATTTTATCCTTTATTTTTTTTAGATTTTATCTCTTATCTTTTACCTTCCGCTTTTTTTTTATTTTTATGTGGTAGCCCTTTGTCACAAACACAGCAAATATCGAGTGAACTGAACAAAGACAGGAAAAGAAGAAGAGTGCCGAGCGGCGAATGCTAATCGAACCAATGCGTTCGATAATATATGTACACACACACGCACGTACAAACAAACAAACACTGCGCTTTTGTTGCAGATGCAAATTTGACGTTACAAGCACGAAAGGCGAAAACCAGTGCAACAAACAACAACAATAACAAAAATCAAATAAATCGCCCAATATGCGATACAATTTCACAATTGCCGTGCAAAATTTTCGCTCACCCAAGTATTGGCAGACTGTTGCAGCAAATGGAAAACTTTCTTGTTGCATGTGCGCATGTTGCATGTTGTTGTGCTTGCAATTAATGCATATTTTTAATGCTGTCGCGGTTGTTGTTATTATTATTGTTGCATTTTAAAACTTTTTGCGTGTGATGTGTTGCGAACAGAGTGTGTGTATGTATGTACATGTGTGTGTGTTGTGTGATTGTTGCCTTAAAATGACGTGATTGACTTGAATGAATTTTGGCGGCGGTGCAGCTTTAGAAAATGCAACCACGCACATGCAACATGTGTCCAGTTTTGTAGGGATGCAGTAACGCATGACTAGCTTAAGGTGCCAAGTAAGAGGCGGTACAAATTAAATAAAAAAATATTTTTTTAACAACGAAAAATTAGAACATGTTTAATGTGGTGGACAAAAATTACATGAACACTGCTGCGCTCGGTTTTAGTTTTGTTGTTTGCTGACCAAGTTGACCAACTGTTCGACTGATGATTGGTTGATCGCTCCTGAGCCATGTAGAGGCATGTGGGCAGATATTTGGTCGATTTCGGCAACATTGTTGTGTGGCGTGTTTATTACGTAAAGTGGATTGTAGTTCAAACTTCGGTTACCGTTCAAGTTCTGTTTTCGTTTCAACTCAAGATTTCGATGCCTACTTCGATATTTTAGCTCAAGTTCCTCTTTTGATTCTGGTTGTGCTTTTACTTCCGATTTCGGTTTCAATTCCGGTCCAGCTTTCGGTTTTCGTTCCCTTCTACTTCCAGCTTCGTTTCCGTTTTCGTTTTCAATTAAGTTTTCAGGTGCGGTTCAACTAACCGCGTATAGTTACAATTTGGTTTACATTTTTGCTTAGATTTAAGTTTCGATCGGCCACCGTGTTGTAATGGTAGCGTGCTCCGCCTATCACACCGTATGCCCTGGGTTCAACTCCCAGGCAGAGACCACATCAAAATTTTAGAAATAAGATTTTCATTAGAAGAAAATTTTTCTAAGCGGGGGTCGCCCCTCGGCAGTGTCTGGCAAGCGCTCCGATTGTATTTCTGCCATGAAAAGCTCTCAGTGAAAACTCATCTGCCTTGCAGATGCCGTTCGGAGTCGGCATAAAACATGTAGGTCCCGTCCGGCCAATTTGTAGGAAAAATCAAGAGGAGCACGACGCAAATTGGAAGAGAAGCTCGGCTTAGATCTCTTCGAGGTTATCGCGCCTTACATTTATTTATTATTTATTTAATGTTTCGATCATTATTCAGTCTCTACTCCTACTCTCGCTACTGCTTTCATTTCTCCGCTTCCCGTTCCAGTTTTAGTTTCGAATAAAGTGAAATTTTCGATAACCATTTATAGTTTTTTGTTTCAACTAAGCCAAAGTTTGGTGCAAGTTCCGCTTTCGGTTTCGGTTGCTGTTCCATTCCATGTACCGCTTCGTTTTCTGTTTTTGTTTTCACTTCAGGTCTCAACTGGGTTGGTATTGGTTATTTGGGTTTCACTTGGGTTTTACTTTCTAGTTTGTGTCCCCTGTTTTGGTACCGATTTTAATTCCGGTACCGGTTCTATGCTCAGTCTCGAGCCTAGTTGAACTCTCCATTCTTATTTCCGTCCCACTTCTATTTGGTTTCCGTTTTCTGATAAGTTTTGATCTATTTGATTTTCATATCCGGTTTCGATTTTACTTCATTGTCAATTTCGTTTGCAGACTATTTTCGGTCCCAGCTTCCGTTCTGTTTCCAGCTTGTTTCAGGTTCAGTTTTTTGGTCATATTGCCAGTTTCGGTGCCGAATGCGGCTTCAAATTTGTTTGATATTTCTGCGTGGCTTCCTGTTTTTGTACCGATACAAAAAAATAAATTTAAGGCGCGATGACCTCCCAGCTTTTCATGGCAGAAATACACTCGAGTGGTTGTCAAAGCACTGCGGAGGGGCGATCCCGCTTAGAAAAATTTTCTACTAATGAAAAACCTTATTTTTAAAATTTTGATGTTGCTTTTCCCGTGCGTGAACCCAGGACCTTCAGTGTGAATGGCGGAACACGCTAACACATCACGGCGCCGCCATAGCGTTTTAATTAAGGAAACGGTTTGAGCTCTATTTTCAATTCAAGTTTCCCTTTGGATTACTATTTAAATTGAAGTTCTAACTTACATTTATTTTGGTTCCGGTTTCCTCATTTCTAAATCCATTATTGACTCTGCTGGTTTCGGTTCTAATTACAGGTCCTGTTCCCTTTTCCGTCTCGTTTCTATTACCGCCTTCGGTTACGGTTCTAAATCCGATGGCAATTTCTGCCTTTGTAATGCCTTCCATAAATATGTGTTGGTTTCTGTTTCTAGTCTTAGTTGCAGTTTAAGTCTTAGTTTCGTTTCTAGTCTTCTTTCCTTAATAGATAATTTTCAGTTATAGCCTCTGTTCCTTTGCAATTCTAATCTCTTTTTATTTTCAATTTCTGATCTCGTTCCAGTTCCAGTTATGTTTTCTGTTCTAGTTCAGGTTTTCAGTTTCAATTCATGTTTCAGTTTCAAGTTCGATTACAGTTCCGTTCCCGGTTTAATTCCAGTGGTATTTCTGCTTCTAGTTTCTGGTACGCACCAGTTTCAGGGATTTCTGTTACAGCTCAAGTTTCGTTTACAGACTCTGATTCCAGTATACGTTCCGTATTTCATTATCAGGCCCATTTCTGTTACAGTTTCGGTATTGCTTCAGTTTCAGTTCCGCTGCTATTCAGATTTCTGTTCCATTTCAGGTTTCGGTCCAAATTTCGTGTCCTTGAGGTTCGGGTGAAGACTCCAGTTTTCCTTCCACTCCAGTTCCCTGTATGGATCTGCAAGTCCGAACTAATTTTTATGTGCTCTTAAATTAAGGGCCAATAATATCTTTACTCAAGTTGTTCATAATCTTGAATGGTTACAATTTTGTTAAATTTATTAAAAAAAATGCCTCAATACTTCGTACTCTCACATGGGCTCTCCATCAATAGCCCATACGTACTTTTATCCTAGAAGTAAAAATGCTGAGCAATTCCTTAGGAACATGTTGCAGCAACAACTTTATGATGCTTTTCGGAAATATGTGCAAAAGAAATGTAAGAAAAATTTGTGGGTTTTCCGAGTGATAGTATGAGAATTTAATTATTTTATAAGAACTGCCTGTATTCTTGGGTGCCAAAGCTAAATCTTTCCAGGATTCAACTATTATATAAATTTCTTGCATCCGTCGTTTCTCTAAATTTTTGAAATGGACACAGCATTTAAGTAAAAATAAATGAAGACAGCGGGCAACCTAATGCTGCATGTTTTAAAATTTAACTCATTAACATCTTTACTTCACGGACTTTTCGAAAGTTTAGCGTTGATTTAAATGAAGCGTTGCTCCGTTAGTGTCCAGCTGCCACCCGCATAACATTTTGACAGCGGAGAAAAGCCATCGATCATGCGTAGCGAAGAAAGTAAAGGAAAGTACATAATTATTAGTAAGTTCATACAAGAAAACTGGCTTCACAAAAATCTTCCCAGTTAAATGTAAAAGAATCTTGTGCTCTCAAAAATCAATGAAATTTGAAGCATTTGCTCTACAGTCTGCCTCTTTTTGTTGTTGTAGCAGTCTGCTATCACTGCGGCCGCTGTCTATCTGCCAGTTAGTCACTGAGCACAGTAAGAGTAAGGCAGTCAGACGCTTACTCAGGCACAGTCGGTTCATCAGTCAATGTTCAATCAGCGTCAAAGTTCTTTAACCTTTCAACAAATAAGTCAATGGAAATTTTAAATATATAAATCGTTTGAAATACAATTTTTTTATAAACGCTATATACTTAAACATATAAGTATGTATGTATGTTTGCTTCATATGCATGAACATGTAATTATTATGCACGGCGTTCAATATATTCCCAAAAACAATGCAAACCACTTGCAAAATAAGACAGTTGAAATGGGAACTCCCAGAAATTAACACCAGCCACAATCAGTGCAGCTGATGAACAAAGCAAATGTTCGCGCCAATCAGTCAAAGCGCCTTTCAGTCATTGGGGCAAGCACCAGCTGTGCGCCTAATGTTGTTTGCACTCATTCCAAAGTGACTATTTAAAGTTGCTCAAATCAGCAAAAAATAAAATAAAAATGAACAAATAATCGTGAGTGTGGAAGATCAGCAATCAAAAATTTTTAAATAAAATTAAAAAATTTGTATAATACTACCCTGCAGCGAATCGCACAAGTTCCTTTGCAAGTGCAGAGCTATCTCATTGGCAGTACTTTCAGATTGCCTTTCGAAATGGCAGCTGTCAAATTTGCATACCTTTTGAACTCTTTCTAAACTGGTTCATTTGTAGATGGTTCTGAAACAGTCACTGCTTTTGAGTAATTAATTTAAATCAGGGCTCCTTAAAACTAAAAATGTGGCTTTGTTAGTGAGAGTATTATGTTCGTTGTTGTATTGGCTTAGTCCTTGAACAACGAGCAATGAAGGAACGCGAATTTAAGTATTTTTTGCTAACATTAAGAAAAATATTTCGTAAATATACTGTGAAATTTTTTTTATTATTTTATGATAGTACCAAAGAATTAAAATAAAATATGTTGCTGGCTTTACTAAGCTTAACATTACGCGCTTAAGCTTTTGTTTGCAATATATGGTAACAAATTTTGGGGATTTCTGAAATTTATACACCTTCTTCTAACGTATGTATCGCTGATCTGTCGAATAAATAACTCCAATATTCAGTATTGCAAAATGATCTTTATTTAGACTACTTTGGGTGTAGTACTTCACAAAAGGGCTTATACTTCACCACTAAAAGCGTGCTCAAATCAAACTGATTACTGATTCCTCAGCTTGCGCTGGTTTAATACCCTCCGTTATCTTGTTCGCCAATTCTCCTAAAGTCTAGTAGTTTCACGAACCTGTGTTCCAGAACAGCTGTACCTCATGCTTGGTTAGCTATATATGTACATGTATATTTGTAGTTTATGCTTTTCTTCTAGCCATATGCGTGTTTATGTGTGAGTATAATTTCTTCTCTTAGCTGATGACTACACATTTGTATGTGAGATATTTCTTCACTTCGAGCTGCTGGTTATGTGTGGAATATTCGTCGTTGCCTTGTACATAAGCGTGGCTGTTTTTTTGTGGATGTGATTATTTATTAAAAGCATAGTGATGCTAATATTTGCCGCAATATGTTATTTTGAAATACATAAAAGAATTTGAATCTCCTTAACGATGTTGCTACTCCGCTTGTTCAGCGACGACTAATTCACTTAATAAACGAAAAAGCGAAGAAATCCCTGTGAATCGTATCTGCTTAACTGTGCTTTGAAAGGTCGACTCCTGGTTTTAAGCCATATATCTTAGACTTAAGCGCCATAGGTACAAGTGTGGCTAGCAACTGTCCGGCTCTGCATCCAATTAACACTAGTTCGGAGGTAGTCTCTCATTTTCGTTGCAAGGTTGATGGGTATGTATGTGAACATTTAAACATTTTCTCCAAAAAATAATAATTCAATAAAAATTTGTTATTCGTAAACATTGACTGTTTAGTGTTGTTTTAAAAAAAATTTATTTATATACGTTTTTAAATTTCACTTAAGGTAAGAATACAAATGATACTATCAAGACAAGAAAACCACAGTTTGGCTAACAAATTAAAATTTGATGTAAAGAAATTAGGCAGCGAACTGAGTGAAGGCAATTCAACGTATTCATAAAAGTGTGTATGTGGTTCATTCCAGAAAAATGGTTAAAATTGTTTAACTGAATTCTTTTTACCAGGAAGTTCGGCTTCTAGTCTGCTTGGCAGAGCTTTTGCTTTAAAATTTATATACTTCTATAATGACTTGGCCCTAAATCATATTCATAATTATAAATTTCGCACAAACTTTCATCACAAACTTTTCATCAGTGGTAGTTCTATAAAATATGTCGTTTCAATAGGTTTTAATGAAAGTGATGATGTTGATGGATGAGATTGTTCCACAGTTATGCGGTTACGCCTTACATGCGGTGCATGCATTGCATTAGGACGTGCCTAGTCTGGGTAAGAAACCGAATCCAAACCTCTCTGTCAGAGGTTGTCACGTCCCAAGCAACCTTTTGTTGTTGGAAGTTGTCTTTATAGGGAGTGTTTTTATTTCAAAATGGCGATCATAACGTTCTTCATGCATTGCACATGATAAGGCGAGTAGAGGAGATAAAGAAGTTTTATTTTTATGTAAAAATTATTTGTCAGGAATCCAGGTCGTTGCTCCCCTTTTACACTATACAATTCTTGAATTGCAGACTTGCGCGACATAGGCGAATGCCGTGGGAAGAGAGGGGAAAATACATTAGCATCTGTACTGTCGTTTCAATTTGTTCTTGTTATATTTCCATCTCTGTGCTTGTATATGCCAATTTTTGTTTCACACTTTTGCTTTCAAGAAAAATTGATAACACGGGACTTTACCTTTCCTTACTTTTATCTATTTCCTTTTTCCCTTTCATATGTATTGTTATCGTTACTCTCCTTCTGTTTCATTTTGCTCTTACTTTCCCTAGCGATCTGCTTCGTTCTCATATTCTCTTTTTCGATGTTCCCTTTGCGCACCTCCTGTTGTTTTTTAATTTTCCAACTCTTTCTCCTCCTTCGACCACAGTGCTGTGTAGTCAATGTGGCGATCAAACTAACCAAAGGTGCCTGACAGAAATCCAAGGAAACTTTTAGAAGTGATGATGTTAGAAGCGTTGGTTCCACATTACTATCGAAAGGATGATCTGTGTAATGTGTGGAAACATGTATATGTTTAACCTACTGCAATATCCAGATCGAAGTTGTGCCAGAATATCACACGAATTTGGCATATTGAACGGGATTTGTCGTGAATTTATCAGCATAAGACTTTCGACTCTTGGTGGATGAAGCTGACAGCCTTTGTATTTTCTTTTGATTCAAACGGCTGACTTCTTTTGTGCCGTATCTATTCGTAGTGCTTGCGTTGATGTCCCCATATATCCTTCTCAGGTTTCTAGGAAGTTACTAGGATCTGTATCTTCAGCATTTAGTAATCTCTTTATAGAGATGATGTTCTGGCGCCGTAAGAAGACATCCCGTTGCGGTGCAGTGTTTGGACAAGCCTACAGCTTCCTGTTGTTGGTTTCTTTTAAGCTCGTTGCGTGTAACTAAGGTTTGTACCGCACATGCGGTTGTTGATTACTTTTTTAAGTAGCATTTAGCGTTTCATTGTCTTGGACTCACTTGCTGGCAGTGTGATATTTGAGGATTTTTTGTTTTGGCTCTGTACTTCAGATGGAATATAGGTTGCATGCTCATGGAAATTTAGATCATTATAGAACGTCCTACTCAGCATTTTGGTTGCCGCATAGTCGATAGCATAACCCCAATTCACGCGGATATCCAATAGCGTTGATATTTGATTTGTCCAAGTCGTAAAAAAGTTTTGCAAAGACTTAGTCGGCCACGCGAGGAAAAATACTCGAAAGCTTGGGGAGATACTTGATATTCTTAAAGCATAGCTCATACGAAAGGGCCAGCACCTGTATGGCAATAGCCATCGGCCTCGGGAACAATAGTGATTCGTTCGGGGTAAGGATGTTCGAAATATAGAAATTTAACAAAAGTTTCTATAGGATACCACCCAGAGACACCCCTTGTTAAATTCTTTTTGGTATCGATCATGCGTATCTAAACTGGCAGCTGCTTGCCGACTATTCAAATAGTTTGTGGTCCCTCTTTTTAGTATACGTGAAAGATTGAACCCTTCCAAAAGTTGCTGTAACATATCGCGATTGACTGTTCCGTCTCATCATCCATTTTTTTCTCCACTACCTACCATTTTTCCACCTCGCATCCCATTCCATGTTTTTACCCCTTAAATTTTCCATTGCTGTGCATCTTGTTCTTCCTTTGCACTCTTCTCCTTTTCAATTTCCTTTTCCCCTTCTTTCCCTTTTATATATTGTGGATAGTTTCAAGAAATTGTTGAACATCTGTATAAAATTGTAGCAGAAATGGCTATTTACATAGAGGGCGTGATACTGCCCTAATTTCCAAAACTGCTCACTACTTTTCAACAAAAATTTAGTATAAACCTAAAAGACTTGGATGTCGTGTGTCGCACAATGACTTAAGTTAAGCTTGAAAATATTGAGTGTTCATTGTGCAATCTGAGTTTGTATCCTGTAGAACACGAATCAATCATTGCCAATCTCGACCTTACTATTACCGTCGAAGTATCCAGAGATTGCGAGATTGCGTTCCTCAACTGCGAGTGAGTTTATGGTATATGTGTCTAAAAACGGTGTTTATCCGCCAATTCCTGGCATCGTTCTCCGACGCTTTGTAGTGGATGTTTCTGAGGCCTTTTAAATTATCCTTCTCTTCATTCGACTGAATTCTTAAGTATCGCTTCCCACGGCAGCCGGTTCTATGTACTGGAGCTACTCGGGATTTTTTCGACCAAGGGCGTTAATTTACGTGTAACTCCATTTAATTTGTTGCGTCCCTCCCTAAAATATTTGTTAATTTTATACGGAATAACCCACATTTTTTATTTATTTAAAATTTCAAATATTTTGACTCTTGCCAAATTTTACCATATCAGTGATCGAATCATGTTTGTATGTGTGGTTATGCCAAATTTGTACGAGTAGGTGCATACGTCACAGGTGAGAGCATTGGTTATGACCTGAGCACTCAACGTTAAACCTTTTGTAAACTAATTCCCTTGCTCTTGCACCTCTCGTGATGCCTTTTTTATTATGTCATTTTAATTTATGAATTTTTGGGTTGTTTGTATTTTTTTCGTGGCGGTTACAACAACGGTACATGCATATCGTAAATTAATTGTTTTGAGAAGCTCTTTTATATCGGTTTTGACCAATAAATCAGCTCAATAACAAAAGTTTCATTTGGAACAAAATTACAAAAAAGCAATGAAATTGGCTTACATGTAAGACCTATAAATTTGGAAACAAATTCAAGAATATTATTTTGCAAATTCATGCATAATTTGACGTTTGCTTTTCTTTCATATTCTACGTGCTGATATTCTTATGAATCGGGACCACCAACATGTCTGCTAAAATTATCCGTTAATGATTTGCAATAATAGTTTGTACTGGCTTTACCCGGCGTACGTTGTAATGCCCAAGATCGAATGAATGTGCGTTTTTTTTCTGTTTTCTTTGTTGATAATTTAGTTTATTGAATTTGATTTTTATATATATAGATGTAGATAGACTGAAGCTAAATGTTTTTAACGGCGGCAGATTACTAAACTTCCAGAAGGAATAACAGCCAAACTCAACAATCCAGTCAAACTTTAGGTGTTAAAATATTTTTACGAATATTAGAAAAACTAAGGAGTGCTGCCTATGCTCCTAAGCGATCCTAAGACGAGGACGTGAATGCACAGCAATAATTTCAATCATCTATGTATATACATAACGAATAAATAATTTCGTTCTAACTAGTACACATTAGTT
>JARSSU010025240.1:0-31255 GCA_029619165.1 Eurosta solidaginis
ATAAGGTCCGATTGTATAGGCAAATGCGAGATCAGGATGCTAATTAAATGAAAACTAAATACAAGGCTAATATAAAAAAAAGTACATGTAAGGCGCGATAACCTCCGAAGAGATCTAAGGCCGAGCTTCTCTTCCATTTGCATCGTGCTCTCTTGATTTCCCTACAAATTGGCCGGACGGGACCTACATGTTTTATGCCGACTCCGAAACCGGCATCTGCAGGCAGATGAGTTTTCACTGAGAGCTTTTCATGACAGAAATACACCCGGAGCGCTTGCCAAACACTGCGAGGGCGACCCCGCTTAGAAAAACTTTTCTTCTAATTTAAAAACCTTATTTCTAAAATTTTGATGTTGCTTTGCCCGGGGTGCGAAGCCAGGGCATACGGTGTGGTAGGCGGAGCACGCTACCATCACACCACGGTGGGCGGACAAGGCTAATATACCTCCGAAGAAATTTGTGGCGAGCTACTCCACCTACCATATAGAAGCAACAGGTTCTAGTGCCGAGAAAAGCAACATCAAAAAATTAGGAAAAAGGTCTTATTAATAAAAAAAACGTCGTTGTAAACAGGGCGGTCATTGGCAGTGATTTGGCAAACATCCCGAGCCTATTACTGCCATGAAAAGCCTTTTCAGGAAAATTCGTGGTCGCAGAACACATGCGGGATCTCCTCCATTAAAAAGAAGCACTACGAATTTGATATTTCTTTAGTCTCCAGAGCATGGGTCGCCAAAAATTAGAGATTGCTCATTCGCATATGAAGCGATACCATACGTGTGCAATGGAAACGCAGAGAAGAATAACTTATTGATCTTGTAAAAAATAAAAAAGTTCCTCACACTTTGTTTTTCTGTAAACAAGATTTATAGCCATGCAGTTATTTTTTTAAACTTATGCAAAAAACAAAACACATTCCCATCTCCTTTAGGCGGTATCTCGGGAATCAATGGAAAAACATGAAAAGTTACACATTCTAAACGCATAATAAAAATATTACGGTGTAAATGGCCCCACCATCTTACATAAAAATTTAAATATTCAGCAGAAGCAGGTAAAGCAAGTTAATCATAAGCTTATATAGTAATCTAAGTATTAACCTTCAAAGTTATTTATAATTATGCTATTATCAACAAATGATTCTAAAGCTGAATAAACTTACACACATATATTATAAACTAGCAGACCCGGCAGACGTTGTTCTGCCCTAAATTTGGTATATCTGCATACATTTTAATAAATTCTTTCCGTCTAACTCTGCCCTCGCCCTTCTACACTTTTTCCTAATCTTTGAATTCACTCCTCCCTCCGTATTTTTCGCTTCATCTATCTCCATCTTCGTCTCATTCTATCTTTTTCACAGTCTCATTCTCCTACTCTCTTTTCTCTTCTCTCAAGTTTTTCTCATTCTTCTTCATATCTTATTGCCAGTCCCAGAGGGTGGTATGTATGAGTCTCAGTCTCAGTCCCAGTCCTAATCCCAGTCCTAGTCCGTCTCTGGAATATTTCCCGGAAAAAAAGCGTCGTAAATACTACTATAGGCAAATATATATACGAAATTTCAGGCAATCGAATAGAAAGTATGTAAATAGTATGTGGGTTTTATTAATTCTTGTCTTTATTTCGGCTTCGCATGCATATTATCAGTTTTCCAGGTTGATTCGACTAAATCGAATATCACAATGAAAATTACTTAAAGCTCTCAGCAATAGCTTTCATTTGATATCCATATTGTATAAACACATTCTAGCGATGCCCGGGCCCACTTTTTGTCCTATATATCGAGATCCTAGTCACCACTATGTGTCCTGGTCCACTTCCCGGAAGAAAAATTCTCCGAAATTTTATTCTAGATATAACGCTACCTACATACCAAATTTCAGGCAAATCGAGCCATATCAGAAGTTTTTCAAATTTTTTCATCCAACTCAAAAAAGGTTATGAATTTTTAGAAAAAAAACACGTTTTTGTTTTCAAAAATGCTATAACTTTTTCAAAAATTGACGTTTAAAATTTTGTATTTTTTCCGAAAAGTACATTTAAAAACATATTTAAAAAAAAATTATCCAAAAGGTAAATTTTTGAAAAAGTTATAGCATTTGGAAAAACAAACACCAACTCAAAATAAGTTTTAAATATTTTGAAAAAAACGGTCTTTTTTTAAAAATGCTTATAACTAGAAAAAGAGGAAAAACTTTCAGCCAATTCTAAAGGGGTCGGGTTCAAAATTGGTCGAAATGGGATGGAATACCCCATATATAGATAGATTAATGGTTTTTGCTGTATAAACATCATAGATTGTAATTGATTTCATTTCATTAAAAAATAAAGCTTCTATAAATACTATTCATTATTACTTATTATACTAATGACAGAAAAAGAATAAAAAATTAGTACTGAAATCAGTGAATCAATTGAAGCTTACACAAAATTTCAAGTTTGTGCCCTAAGTTTTTTGTTAAACAAGGCGAAATATGAAATTTACTTATTATTCCAAATCTGTTCCGCTTTGTCTTTTTAAAGGCTTAAATAAAACTGTTTCAAGTCGCCGAAATAAAAAAAAACGCAAGTATGGACGTGACTGTGTTCGACTCCTTCGAAAATCCTAAACCTTTCATGAATGTAACTAAAGCAGAATATTCATTTAAAATTTTGAGATGTGAAAAACACATAGAACATACATCTTCACATCGGAAGTGTAAATTTTTTTTGTGCTCCAGTTTATATTCTATACAGGAGATCCTGGGTTGAATTTCTAGGCAAAGCAACGTCAAATGTTTAGAAACAAATTTTTTCAATTACAAATATGTTTTTTTTAAGCGTGGTCAGATTTGGCAGTGTATTTGCAAACTTTAAGTGGAAACTCATCTGTCTTGTAATAGCAGGTCGAAGTCGGCGTAAAACATGTAGGTTCTCTCCCTCCAATTTGAAGGAAAAATTAAAAGGGCACGGCGCAAATTGGAAGAGAATTTCTAACTAAAAGCTATTCCGCAGTTATCGCGCCTTGCGTTTCTTCATTTTTATCACATGGAGAGAAAGGGAGAGGGATTCTAGGATTCACAGCTTCCGCAACCCAATTGCTAGCCTTATATACGCGAGGGGAATCAGGTTACATATATGAATGTATCATACACATGTTTAGCAGGAGAGGCTCCAGCGACTCCAGGTCGCTCACGAAAGTAAGACGTAGGGGCAAGGCCTAAAAGATTCAATGTTGTCATATTAAATTATTCCCGAGATGGTAGAGCTAGTACCTTTATGGTGCTTTTTGCAGAAAGGTGCCAGATTTGCATACAGCAAAGGACCATCATCATGGATAACACTGCCCAAGACCTTCTGGAAGTATCTTTATCGCTACAACAACATTGACAAGAAGAGAGACTACGTTGCTTGCAATAAACAGCAAAATTAACAGAAATGATAAATCTGACTCAGCGCATCTATTTGACCAGGTTCAGTTAGTTTGAACTGGAATATCACATAGACCGAATAAGACCACAGAATTACCAGAAGTTAGCTTGATGACTAAATTGAAAAACCCTATCAAAAACCAGGACCTGTGTTAAAAGCTAAATTCTTCATGTAGAACTAAAGTTAATTACTGGTTACAGAACTGGCATCACTACTAATAGCTGGAGTCTTAGCCTAGCAAACGCAGGGAGCGATCGCAAAACACGATCTAACGACTCCTTCTCCAACCTGCATCTTTAATATCTGCCATTAACGACCAAGCCTTATTTAAAGCCATGTGACGACAGAAGGCAATGTCCAGTCAGATTACCCGTCAAGAACCTGCATATCTATATTTTTAATGATAACAGAAACTTTGGTTAGTCTTAGGGTGTAAGACCTGTACATGATCTTAAACACATTGCAGACCGCATTTGGATCCACGTCTTTCCTGCTTTGTCGATCATGTGCAATTCTCACGCGATCTGATTGGAACGCCTACGGTACAAACTTCTAGGTATACGCCTTGTTTTGCTAGATCATCCGCTTTTTCATTCCTATATATTATTATATGATCTTGGATCCAGTATAGATGTATGCTTCACCCGATTCTCCCAAGAGATTTCTAACACCCTCACAAAAATATAGATGTTATCCTATGAGAGTTTGTTGCCTTAGTTGCTGCTTGGCTCTCAGTATAAAAGTTACCGTGGCTGTGGTTTAATATTCTATCTACTCTTTCTATTTCTTCACTACTACTTTCGCTTGAAAAATACCACAATTGTCTGAAGGTTGTTGACTTTAGTAATTTTCGGTCTACGCAGTACACCGCAGAGCAATCTCCCAACCTTTCACCTTTATAGGGGCTTTAGGAGTGCCATCGACACGAAGGTACGAAACTAACTAGTCTATTTGTCTAGTACTTTATGACGCTATACAACTAGGCACCTTTTTTGCTTGGTGTGTTTACATTTCTTCATACCAAGCTATAAATTTCAGAGAGCTGACCAAATATCATTTTATGTTCATAAAAGGTATAAAAGTAAGAGCTATTTTTCTTCTATGAGAGCTATTTTTTTCATATATTTATGCGCAAATCCACTTTAGCTCATAACTTCTTTGTTAGCGAGTCTAAGTGCATCATTATTTGATATTTAAGTTTTAAATATAAACTTAATGACTTGCGCAAAATTGTATAAAGAGCAGCACATAGGTTAACCATAACAAATAGAGCCACACGAACTTGACTACTTAAAAAAATATTCTGATATTGCCTGCGATAGCAAAAAAAAACTGATATAAAAGTAAAAACCAATCTAGCAATTGATCAGCTTTTTGGAAATTTTAAACAAATAGATCAACATGCTTATCGCTGGTGGTAAATTCAATTAATCAATTTGATGTATGCCGACTCATAAATTGAAAAAAAATATTTGTATAAAACAATGCTCATACATGAGATTTATCTACTTGAATATTGAATACTTATTCGGTAAATTTATGATTGATTGCAGTTAAGCCCTATTATGTTCTTTAAAAGCTTTACTAAATAAGATAATTCATGGGTTGAAATTATTATTTTTTAACATGCGACGGCAATACTCGTGCTTCCATAAGTGAATTGTTAAATTTACAGTCTTAAATTTTCGAATTCAATTGTCCAATATACATTAAAAGAAAAAATTCTTAAAAAGTTTTGTTTTGTGAGTTTGTAAACAAAGCAGTGGAAATCGCAGTATTTTTGCACACTTTTTGACCAAAACTTTAGCTACGGAGAAAAGGGTACTACTTTTGATTCCACAGGGAAGGTTAGGTTAGGTTGAACTGGTCGGTCCATGAGGACCTCATATAGAATGTTTGAGTCCGTAGTGTTACGAGGAATTTGTTTTAACGATCAAACTGAAAAACACTATCAAAAACCAGGACCTATGTTATAAAATAACTCCGTCTTCTTGGCTCCCTAGGACTTAAGCCATTTGCTGCTTCTAGATCTGACAGCTGTATCACTCTTAATAGCTGGAGTCTTATCCTGGCAAGTGCAGGGCACGAGCACAGAACGTGCTCGATCCTTTCCTCCCCCAAGCCGCACTTCTTTCATATGCTAATACTGACCAAGCCTAATTTAAAGGCATGTGACGCCAGAAGGCAGTGTCCAGTCAGCATAACCGTCATGAGTCTACAGTCCTCTCTTTTTAATGATAGAAGCAGCTGTGTTAGTCTAAGGTTGTAAGACCTACACATAATCTTCGACACTTTACAGCCCAGCGCTTGAACCCACGCCTTTCACGCTTGGTCGATCATGTGCACCTCTCCCCTTCGCTTAATCTCGCCCAATATAATTGGGACGTCTACGGAGCAAGCTTCAATGAATGCGCCTTTTTTAGCTAGTTATTCCGCTTTTTCATTCCCATCTATTCCCATATGCCCTGGAGCCCAATGTAGATGTATGCTCCTCCCTGTGCCGATTCTCGCCAGAGAATTATTGCCTTAATTGCTGCTTGATTGTCAATATAAAAGTTAACACGGTTGCAGCTTAAGCTATTCTCTTCCACGGTTTCTACTGTTTGGTTACGGCTAATACTTCCGCTTGGAAAACCCTAAAGTAATCCGGCAGCCTGTAGGATCTGCTTATTTCCGGATCAGCGCAGTATACCGCAGACCCTACCCCTTCCACTACTTTGGAACCATCGGCGTATACATGTATCGCCTCGTTCGCCATTTGCGCACCCTTGCGCCAACCGTCCACTTCTATTGTGGCCTTAAGATCTCCCTCGAAGCGTAGATAGGGAATCAGGTAGTATGTTCATCTTGTGAAGCACCGAGCCTGGTTGCGGTCGTTAATGCTTTGTTCTATGCTACCAGGTCTTCAGGTTGAATGTGCAGAATGGTATACAGTGCAGCCGTCGGGCTTGTTTTCAGGGCTCCCGTAATGCTAAGCATTCCACAGAGAAAATCACTGTAATTTTTTTGTCAGACGTATTGGTTGCTTAGGTTAGGTTAGGTTGAACTGGTAGGTCCATGAGGACCTAAAATAGACCGAATAAGTCCGGAGTGTTTTGAAGTTTCTTTAATGACCAAACTGAAAAACCCCATCAAAAACCAAGACCTATGTTATAAAATAAGATAATTAAAAAAAATTAAGTTAAACGTTTTTATTGAAAATAATACCTACATTAAGTAAGAATAAAAACAAAAGCTAGTGGTTATGGGGTTGTGGATAATGCACAATTTACCTTCCTTTTCTTCTTGTGGGATATAGCTATGGTGGCGATGATGGTGGATGTGAAATGGCGCTTTGATGGTGGTTGTTTGGTGGTTGCGGTGGTTCATATAATAGCTCAAAATCACGGATTTTCTAATCCTGACTGCTATATGTGAAATGGCGTCAACTGTCAACTCATCGTTGGGGTTGCCAGAGGGGCGAAACGTGAACTCTTATACTCTAATAGATATAACTATAGATATAATTCATGGATTTAACGTAATTCATGAGTCGTAAAGATAATAACTATACATCAAATAGTAATGTATAAAAAGGTTCAATGTACATATTTATATATATGTAACTTAGTTACGGTAATTATAAATAAGGTACATGTTCAAATTCAATATAAAAATTCAGGCAAAATTCAAGTTCTTTTAATTGGTTATAAAAATACGACGTTGGTGGGGTTGGCTGTTGATGACTGCAATATTCGCTCAACCAGCTAGAAAATAATTAGGTAGGTCCTAAGACCAACTGAACTTTAGTCAGGTTATGCTACGCTTCTCGTTTTTAGAAACTTAGAGAAACTATTGATATGTTAGAATGGATAGATTGCCATTTGGGCTCTATATCGGAGTGAATATTGGATTGGTTTTAAGATCAAATTTCACAGAAAAAGTTTGATAGTTTCAGGATGTCGGGATTGTCTTCGGAGATATTTCGGAAATATTTTCGGTATCTATTACGGATAGTTTCAGAATTATTTTCGGAGAATTCTGGGATTCATTTTGGGACAATTTTTTATCCGTAGTTTTCGAAAAATGTCTGTATAATTTCAGTATTTCGGAGTTATTTCTCGTATTTTTTCATTCATACCCTGCACCGACTAGGGGCTTTTTCGGAATTGTCTTTGATATATTCTGGAATTGTCTTTTGTATAGCTTTTGGGTTGTTAGAGATAGGTTTTAAGTGTTTTTAGATAGTTTTTCGGAACTTATCAGAAATGTTGCAGACATTTTGGAATTTTTTAAGCTCTTTCTCGTAATGGTCTTTAGATTGTTTGGATGTATTCCAAGATCGTATTCGAATGATTTAAAGATAACGGGATTACATTCGGGGTTATTTGGGAATTGTTGTCGATATATTTTAGCATAATTTTGAAGCTATGACCGGAATATACTGGAAGTGTTTTTTGTAAAATTTTCAGGCTGTATACGGATTTTGCAGAGTCTCTTAAGATAACTTTGGATTTTCGAAACTATTTGGGAAATTTCGGAACTTTTTGGGATCGTTTTTGGGGCCAAGACTTTTTTAAGCTTTTGCATCGGGGTGATTGTTGGACTGTTTTCATGATTTAACTTTTTCGGAACTTTTTTTAATATCATTCTGCAAATCATGAATTTGAATGATGTGGGCAGTAAAAGGTACGAATTTAGCTATGGGATGGAGTCCCTTATCCGGGAGTCTGCATTCCAAAGCACAAATGTGCTCTCATTGCGCATAAAATATGGCAAATTTTTGTGATCTATGCCCTATACATGAACTCTCATCAAAGGGATTTTTCAACTCTGAATTACCTGAGGCTTTATTCTTTTTTACTTTCGATATTTATTTTAAACTTTTAATGAATTATACTGATGGATCTACAACCGGATATCGAGTAGGGATAGAAGGAGACAATTAGTCATTTTTGATAGAACTTTGTCATACTATCATTTGTTATAGAAGCCTACAAGTTATATCTTTCGAATCTAAGATCCATCAACCATTTTATAGATATCAGTTCTTCAGTTTGTTGCTCGATGATTTTGTTTACAACTTTTGGCAAACGCAAAAAACACGCCACGTGAAAAACAATACATAAATACATAAACACTTTTACTTAACAACCAATAATTTTAACTTTATACAACGTAGAAATCTTGATCTACAATCACCGCCGATAAACATCATAATCATGAGCAGAGATCAGTGAAATAAAATCATAAAAAGTAAAAGGCAACAACTGTTGTAATAAAACACTACGTTACCGAAGAACAAGTGCCCTACTAGAAGCATCGCATACGCACCAAAGAAAGCAAGCCGAGTGCTTCTTTCCTATGTGAAACGCGTCCCGTATGCAAAATGCTCCGAAAACTTTAGCACTTGCACTTGTATGACCAAAGGCAGCAGAAGATTCGTAGTCATAATTTTGCTATGCTCTTAATCATTATGGAATAGGATAGACCCACATCATACACACACGCACGTGTATACTTGGATTTACAACTCTTTTCATGCCACAGAAGGCCAGAGGCTGGCATACAACAGTTCACGGTTGTGGCTTTCAGACGTGCTGAACTGTGTTTGTTACTACGTCCATTCTTTTGATTTATGTGAGTGAAGAAGTGGCCCTGATTGATAGCTCTGTTGCGCTACTAATAATAGCAAAGTAAGAATTTAGTGCCGCCATAACCAATTGTAGTGTAGACTTTGACTAAGTCATTCACGTCCTTTTTTCGGTTTATTGCATGTTATTTTCCATATGTTGTTTGTGGTCGTATATGCATGTGTGTATGTATGTGTAGATTATACACAGCAGCATTGTGTAATTTTCGCTTTCCGCTAGTTGTGCAGCTTATTATTATTATGGTTGCATTCGAAACAGGAGTAGAAGCTGCGATTAGCTATCCAGCTGCAGACAAGAGCCGTCGTCACCAGCTCACCAGCTCTACACACGTAATAAATTTCTATAAAGATGTAAAGACTAAACGTAGAATCATCCCAGCTGAGCGCGAGTATAAGTAAATTACTGAAATGGCTTTCTTCTTCTACTGCTATATGACCTGAGATTTCGACCGCGAAAAACTTAAGATGAAAATGAAAAAACAATTTGTTGGTCAAGCCCACCAGGTGGGTTGAAGAACTTGATTTACATAAAAGATTACAGTTTTCATATTCAAGGACAGACCTTATTTGTTCCGTGTAAGTTGGTGCTTAATGGGCCGGCGTGGTGTAGTGGTTGCGTGCTCCCCGTTTTGGCAGTCATTCCAAAAATGATAAAGCCATTTCTCCATCTGTTTCTCTCAATAGGAAATGTTTGATAATTTCTTTGTTTTGCCATCTTAAACAAAAAATACGTCCAAATATTGCGAACATTTCGAAGAAAAAAACCAGTCGATGCTAAACAAAGTAATTTCGATATCTAGAGAACAGTTAAAGATACAGTGATTAAATTTTTTAAGCAAATGCTCAGTACAAAGAAGGCCTTTACTCATACACCAAGTGAAGATATATATAAATAATAAAGTAGGCGTGGCCAGGGCCGTAGAGAGAAAATCCGGACCCGGGACTAAATAATTTACGAGCCCCCTATAAAAATCCACTAATACATACATTTGATTAACTTGAATTAATGACGTCTAATTCATGAATCATTATTGATGGACTACATCAAAAAAATTGTTTGTAACTAAATGATTTTTGGACTAAGAGCTGACAACAAAATTAACACAGACTATTTACTATTTATATTATTTTATTATAACGTAGAAATTAAATTCTCTTTTAGCAGCCACATATTGTCTCAAATAATCTTTTATAGTTATTTGGTAACATTTTAATACATTTCTGATAAATTTAATGATGATTATAAATTTTAATTATTCAATATAGCAAAGTTCGGATATCAAACAGTGGCTTTACTTGCTTTTTTCGCTGCAAAATTTTTATAATATCAAAATTTAACTGTCTTGCCAAAACGGATTCAACACAAAGTGTGGCAAGTCCTGAAACTCGCTCTTGAGATGAACACGATCTTCCAAGTTTTTGGTTCTTGAAAGGACGCTGAAGGAACGTTCTGCACTAGCTACACTGACAGGTATAGTGCAAAAGATACGTAAAGCAACACAAATGTGGGGGAAAATCGTATACAAATTTTGAACATATGTAGATGGCATTTAGCAATTCCAATGGTGACAGACTTTTATCAAAATTTTCTTCGTAAATGTGTTTCAAATGAATTATTTCGCATTTTAAGCTTTGTGAAATATCCGACTAGTATTTTTCGACAAATTTTGCTGCGCTCGCCCGAACCGTAGTTTCATCTATGTCTTCAAATTGCCACAAAAGAAAAACATCTCGCTCAAATTTCTCATAGCTGCAAATCGTTCAGTAATGCCAATGATTACCGAATCAACGATCACTAGGGATGTATTGCTTTTAAAATCAGACTCTGAATCATCCATAATCATCTCATTTAAATTATCTTCAGAACGTCTTTTGGGGTTTCTCTTTCGAATGTCCGGGAACTTTGGCGAGATATTCAATTGAATAGTAACTGTTTTGCATTCGCATAAAATAATTTCCCATTGGTTCCTGATCAACTTCTAATCAGCTAATAAGGCATCTAGATGTCGGACCTCAACATCTATGGTGACGTCTCTTTCATTAAAGGTAGTCAGTATTTTGAACCAAATTAAGGACAGCAAGATACATTGGAATTATTTGATGTACTTGAACATGCCGGTAACATTTCCGTATGCTTGCGCCGTCAAATTTGGCTTTTATCTGAAAGAATTAACGAAAGCCAAAACCTTTCTTGAGTTTTAAAATTAGTTAATTTCGAATTGAAATATAGTGAGCGACAAACGAACGTATTCAACGTGACTAGCATCAGACATAGCATCAACGATAATAGCAAAATACTTGGCTTTCTTGTCTTGATCTAATATAGTTTCCCTCATATATTTTGCACACATTTCCATAAACTCGTTCTGAATATCTGGGGAAAGATAGTGAATTTGTAAACGTTTCTGCTGCTGTTGTGAAATCCTAACTTTTTCCAAATGATCTCTACGTATCGGATCATACTGGCTTAGAGACTTAGATGCCTAAAAAATGTCCATCGTTTCGTCCAGCAAGATATGTACTTTCGCCTTTGAAAGCTAGGCCTCTTTCACCCAAAAATAAAATAGTGTCCAAAATTCTATATAAAATTTCTTTCCACTGAATAGCTGGCCATTGATAAGTGTGTCAATTGTAGCCTCAATTTTATATTAGAGTTTGTAAAGACCACCATTGGATATAACATTTAATATGATCTTGAGTATTTAAGTGTAATAGCAGTTTATCGTATAGCTTCTTCCATATCTGGAATTCCAAATATCCGCAGAACAAGTTTTATGTCGATTTAAAGTATTGGTGCTGGACATGGTAGGCAATTAAAAGCATTGCTACTGGCACTCCACACTAACCAGTCAACAACGAGGAAGGAAATGCCTCGTCATGACGATCACGTGGAAAAATAACAGGACACTTTTAATGACTTCGACGAATTATTTCGTTGACTTCTACAAATCGCAAAACTCATTATTCACTGTACTGATATCGAAGCCTTTTAAATAATCTGGGCTTTGATACAGAGTTGGTGGTATTTTTGGAAGAATTTTTGAAGATGAACTTTCATCAGTGTCACCACGAAAACTTTACGATTTCGGATTCATGTAAACATACATTTTTGTTTGATGTTTTTATTGTCTCATCAGGTCCAGGCAAAAAAGCATTATCAATATTCGTAGCTTTCGAAATTCGGCTTAAAATTTGCACATGGAACAATTAAAGACTCTCCTGAATTAAAAAGAATGTCTTAGTACCTCTAAATCGCGGGCCCCCCGAGAAACCCCGGGCCCGGGAGGAATCCCCTCCCTCTCTCGGCGGGCCTAGACGTGGCTATTAAACAATATCTAGAAAGTTTATATAGATAAGCTGCATACCAGGTTAGGTAAGGTTGAACTGGCTGGTCCGTGAGGACCTCACATAGACTGAATCTAAAGTATTACGAGAAGTTTGCTCATTGACCATGTTGTAAAATAACTCTGTCCTCTTGGAAAATACTAGAAGCTTTCTAGGACCTTTACTACTTACCAAGATACTGGACTTGCTTTAAGCATTATGTAATGACGCCGTACGAAGAATAAAGGAATGGCGGAAAAATATGGGACTGGCATTGGCTAGCCAAAAGAGAGAAGTGGTATTAGTAAGCTCCAAATGGACCACGAACGAGTTAGCCTCACTGTTGGGAATCATCAAATCACCTCAAAGGATTCTCTAAAATACTTAGGAGTGCACGCTGGCTGTAACTATCGAAAAGCACTTCAGAGCGGGTGGGAGAGAAAATTACCAAAGTTAATGGAGCACTTATGCGAATAATGCCTAACATTGGTGATCCGAGCGAAGCTACCCGTCAGCTATTGTCCACAGTACAGTGTGGTACGGATCTAAATGGAACCATCAAAAATTTGTATTAGCAGCATACTTAATTGGAGCTAAAAAAATAGCAAGTGCTTATCGGACGTGTCCGAGTACGCGATCCCGGTCCTAACCCGGAAAATCCCAGTGAACTTACTGGCAAGCGAAATGGCCGATCTGTATAACACTAATATCGAGAGACCATCTGAAAACGCCAAGAAAAGTGCAAGGACACAAACAATATCTAAGTGCCAGGAACAGTGGGAGGCCTCGAGTAAAAGGCGTTGGACCCTTCACGTTAGTTTGGGACGTAGCTCAATGGAAAAAGCGGAAGGACGGCGAACTAAACTACCATCTCACGCAGATACTGAGTGGACAAAATGATAAGCGTGCAATTACTGGCATATGCTGATGACATTGATATCATCGGCCTAAACGCCCGCGCTGTTAGTTGTGCTTACTCCAAACTGGAAAAAGAAGCCGTAAAGATAGGCTTGATGGTGAATGAGGACAAAACGAAGTACCTGCTGCCTTCGAGCAAAGAGTCAGCACATGCGCGCCTTGGCAACACGCTACAGTTGGCAGCCATAATTTAAAATAGTAAAAGACTTCGTTTATTTGGGAAACCAGCATCAACACTAGCAACAACATCAGCACTGAAATCCAGCGAGGAATCAATCTTGCCAATAAATGCTACTTTGGCCTAGGTAGGCAATTGAAAAGTAAAGTTCTCTCTCGGCGAACGAAAATCATACTCTACAAGTCATTTATCGTACCCGTCCTGCTATATGGGGCAGAAGCATGGACCATAACAACAGCAGATGAAGCGGCTTTGGGAGTGTTCGAGAGAAAAGTTCTTCGAAAGATTTATGGACCTCTACGCGTTGGCGATGGCGAGTGCCGAAGAAGATTTAATGATGAGCAGTACGAGCCATACGCAGACATCCCCATAGTCCAGCGAATTAAAATGCAGCGGCTGCGCTGGCTAGGCCATATTATGCGAATGAAAGATGATGCTCCGGCCAAGAAAGTTTTTCTATAGGAACCCGCCTATGGAAGCAGATGTAGAGGGCGGCCCCCACTCCGTTGGAAGGACCAGGTGGAAAATTATTTAACTCCCTTGGTGTGACCAATTGGCGCCGGTTGGCGGAGCGAAGGAGCGACCTATTGGACGGCCACAACCGTTTAGACGGTTAAGCGCCAATTCAGTAAGTAAGTAAGTCATGTTCCACTTACCTTGCATAGAGTTTTTGGAAAGGAACCTACCACCAGAAATTTAGTAACACAAATGTGCAACAGGAACGAATGCTGGACTGCTGTGAGCAAAATGGCATTTATAGTCATGATATGCCTGATGGATGCTGAGAGGGATCGCAGGCGAAGCAGTGGCGATTAAATCGACACTCAGAACAAATAGCGGGAACCTGGATGCAGTGACAAAAGTAGGTCTTTAAAAATAATAAATATGGAACGCCACCCTGAAGTAATGCAAAATTGGTACCGGGGAGGTCGACGGCTTCAAACGTGGGGCTGTTTTTTTAGTTTACGCACACACGGTTGCTACGACGGCAGAAATTATGGTACATTAGGCATTTTTCAGACCTCCCAAAAAAAAACCGCCAGAAGACAGCGAGAATACCAATCATAAGCCCACAGCCTCAATGATCAGAATAACTTTGTTAATCTAAGGTTGTACGACCTGCAACTGGTTTTGACATTTTGCAGCCCCGCGCTTCTTCCATGCCTTTTCTGTTTGGTCGATAATCTGCAGCTCTTGCCTTATTTTACTCTCGCCCAAACTGATTGGAACATCTACAGCGCATGCTTCAAAGGATGTGCTCTTCTTTGCTAGCTCATCCGCCTGTTCATTACAATCTATTTCCTTCTACCATTTGTGCACACTTGCGTAAACGAACAGCATTTTTGGTGGATCTAAATGAACCTTCCATGCTTAGGTGCGGATTTAGGTACTCTGTTCGTCCAGTAATTTATGATGTTTTACTACTATGGCTGTATAGTCTGCGCTCAAGCAGCCCCAAGACACCAAGCCTCGTTGCAGTTTTTATCGCTGTGTTCTTTGCCACCAGGTCTAGAAGTGGAATATGCAGAATTGCATGCAGTGCGAGCGTAGTTGTTTTTTTCCCGTAATGCCAAGCATTGAGAGCCTGCATTATCCTTTAATTTTCAAGGTAGTTTCTTTTTTGTGTGGCTGTCCACCAAACAAGGACTCTATAGTATAGGATAGGCTTTACAATCGCTGTAAATCCTCAATGAGACAGAGATGGTGAGTGAACCAACGTAAACCCAAACATTCTTTTACATTTATTCATAACTTACTTCTGCCATTATTAAGTGAACAGTGCTAGTCTTACTAGGTAGCCATTTTAAAACATCCGAATGCTTTCGTAAGTATTCTGATATCAAGCATCATCTGGCAAATTGTAATCATTTGAGTAGAGTTCAATTACTACCACAGCTGTAAGCTCGTTTCATGCACTAACTAAAGAGTAAATTACTGTTAAATGTGGATTTTTCTTCATGGCAAAGACGAAACATGATACAGTTGCTGTTGTAAAGAAGAAGCCATAGTAAGGTGAGATTTGCTTCATTATCGAACCGTGATTATTCGCTTTATATTCAATCAAATTTGTCAATTGAGAGATTCCAACTTGATTGGGAGGGGTCGCGACTTATGAAACATGTAAAACTTCAATACTGCACTTGAGAAAACAAATCTCATAATACTTTTTCTTATAAATATAACTTTTTAAGCACATACATACATAGTTAAGTAGTTTCTTATTAACTTATTTGTCTAGAATATAAGCTGCCAGATCACTGTAGCGTTTTCCAAGCGGAAATAGTAGCCGTAGCCAAAGCAGTAGAAACACTGGAAGAGAAAAACTTAAACTGCAGCCGTGCTAACTTTTATATTGACAGTCAAGCAGAATTTAAGGCAATAATTTCACATAGCACAGCATCTAAATGTGTGTTAGAGTGCAAGCAGCCTCTGGAAAGAATCGGAACAGGGAGAAGCTTACATCTATATGGGGTTCCAGGGCATATGGAAATAGATGGGAATGAAAAAGCTGATGAACTAGCTAAAAAGGGCGCATCCCGTGAAGCTTGCTCCATAAACCAAGCGGGAAAGGGATGGCTTCAAGCGCGGGCTGTAAAGTGTCGAATATTATGTGTAGATCTTACAATCTTAGACTAAAAGCGTTGTTTCTATTATTAAAAAGAGAGAACTGTAGACACATGATGGGTATTCTGACTGGTCGCTGCATTCTGGCGTCACATGCCTTTGAATTAGGCTTGGTCAGTGATATCAGATGTAGGAAATGCGTCGTGTGCTGCGCTTTCCAGGCTAAGACTCCAGCTATTAGGAGTGATACATCCGTCAGATCTGAAAGCCGCAAGTGGCTTAAGCCCTAGAAAGCTTCTAGTATTTGCCAAGAGGACGGAGCTATGCCAATAACTTTCTCTTTATTAGCGGGTGTGCCAACTGCTTACTCCCGGGGGACAACGCCTTGAAACGTGCGAAAAGGTGCACGCAAAGGCGGAGTTATCTCTTAAAAAAAGTGGGTTGTAGACTAGATGAGATACTACTTGAGCTCGATAAGAATGGATAAAGATTCTTCCTTCAATAAATGGCATTTAACTCCCTCTCTCAACGAGAGTCAATTATTTAGGCATTGAAATACATTACACGCCAAACTTTAACGTCAATATTGAAAGAAAGGAGTCCAGAAAAAAGTAGTCTAGATGCTGAAATGCTGATTTTTGTATGGCCACAACGTTATCCTGCACCCCAAAATGAATTCGACAACACAGAAACTTGACAGCAATTTTAAGCTGAGGTATTCATCGTGAACGGATTGGTCAACCGAAATAGTTTGCTGGAAGGGCGTCACTGTACTCTACACTGAGGGGTACAAAATGGACCCTGGTGTTGGTGCGGGTGTTTCTCCAATCAGCCAAAAGTCGAAATCTCCATCCGTGTATAAAACTCAGCTAACGCCTTCCAGCCGGAGTTACTTGGAATAGAGGAGGCCCCTTTATTTCATGTTGAAAAATGATGTAACCGGCTGTGAGATATGAATAAACTCGTACAGCCAAGCAGCCAACAAGCGCTGGATTCATCATATTTACCATGGGTACCTGGTCACACGAACACTGACCGCAATAGATAAGTGGATGCACTAGCAAAGCCTGGTCCATCAACATCACTGAGGCAGTCACGTTGCGTTCTTAACTTATATGAGTAACCCCAGAAGGAATACAATTCGCAAATAGTGTTCAGCGGACACCTGCAAAATCACCAAAAAACTTTGGCCCAGACTACAACCAGAAAGAAAAGAGAATCTAGTGAATGGGTCTAGCAAAGTGATATTCAGGATCACAGCCACAATTATATGACATTGGCCACTTCGCTTATACACGGAAAGAATGGAAGTCCTTTCAACACCAAGAGGGTATTAAGGAAACAGTAATACGTTTCCTCTGCGAGATCTAAGGCCTAATTAAGTGTGACATCAAAATGCTACATAAACGCAACAGCAGGTGTATTGATTGATTTGAGTAAAGCATACATGGTAAATCAATTATTTGGTTACAAGAAAAAGTGCATCAAAAAATATTTAACCAACACATGGGACCATCCGCGGTGACCGTGGTGTGATGGTAGCGTGCTCCGCCGATGATAATGGGTTCACGCCCCATAAAAAGCAACATCAAAAATTTTATAAACAAGTTTTTTCAATTAGAAGAACATTTTTCTAAACGGAGTCGCCCCTCAGCAGTGTTCGGCAAGCACTGCGAGTTTATTTCTGCCATGAAAAGCTCTCAGTGAAAACTCATCTGCTTTGCAGATGCCGTTCTGAGTCGGCATAAAAACAAGTAGGTCCCATCCCGCCAATTTGTATGAAAAATTAAAAAAGGAGCACGACGCAAACTTGGAAGAGCAGCTCGACCTAAAATCCCTTCGGGAGTTATCGCGTCTTACATTTATTAATTTTTTTTTATGGGACCGCAAACACACCACACGAAAATTTACTAATGTTTAATACGCCGTTTACTGGACGACTGTGGCTAAAAGTGTTGGCCCTCCCATTGATGATCTATGCTGTAAAATCAACAACTATCTCCTTTTCAGTTTTTTCGTCTTACGAAACTGGGACCCTAGCACCGATCAAACCTTCGGCCACATTGTTTATGACGTGTACGTGGCAAATGTTGGAAATATTGGATATCCAGGCCGATGACATCACGCTGCCCCAAAAGGACTGGATTGGACATTCGATACTGACCTGATTTTGGCGATCATACAGCCGTAATTCTGTGATAAGTTCAGAGCCATAACAAAGGTATACAAGGAGTTGATATGATGAATAAAAAGCTTTATAGCTTCAAAGCTTCCGCAACCCAATTGACATCTCACCCATGAGATGGGATTCCTGTGACAAATATGAATGTATCATACATATTTAGTAGGCGAGGCTCTGACGACGCCAAGTTCCTCATCAAACTATTGGGTGGGTGAGGGGGGCATTATGGCCTAGAAGATTTGATATGGTCATACAAATCGTTCCCGAGATGGTCAGGCTAGTACCTTTATAGTGCTTTGTTAACGGAACGTACCGGTTCTATATCCGGCAATGGACCATGAACATCGATAACACTCCCAAAAGCCTTCGGAGAATATCTTTATCGTTAATACAACAATAACAGCTATAACAAAATCACCAAGCTCCTCGCTGGCAGCACTGGGATCAAAGCCAAAGAAACGCGTATAGCTACTTTTAAACAATTGGACAGCCGCTTGAGGCGGGAATACTTCCCATAGAAGAGAGAAACGAAAGATTGAACAAACCGTTTTCGCTAAATGCTCAGGAAAAATTTTAGTTTAACTACATTATGGAAGCAGATCCTATGCACAGACCAGTATCATTATCAGCTGGACACCACTTCTTCTATTTAAAATATGAATTAAGTACATAAATTAGGAAAAGGTTGCAAAAATTTATTGCAAATTTTAATTGCTCAAAAGGAGAAAAAAGGAGTAAAAGTTTAAGCTAAAGAAGAAACGCTAAAAATGCATAAACATATATTTTAAAACAAGTGTTGTTGAGCTGCATCACATCAGATATACAACTTTACTTGCCACAATGGCAGCATCCGCAACGAAGGCAATAGGAGGCATTCATCGAAAGCACCGTTGGTTACCTGTGGTGCAAAGTAGTTGTGAAGAGATTTTTCTATGTGATTATAAAGAGCAACAGAGGGACATGATATACGCAAATTCAAATTAACAATGTCTGCTTAACATAGAGCAAATTTTAAGGCTTTTTCGTTTTTGGGAGCGGAAATCATAAAGATCACAGAAGCCAAGATATTTTTGTTTGCACTAAAGGCTGTTAAAATTCAAAAAACGCTAAGCTTCTTACTTGGCGCACCTTTTTTTCACATAAAAAATCTTCTTTTTATTTATTTTCGTTTTATTATTATTATTTTTTTTTGTACGGCGATTGCACCCTCACCCATGTCAACGCCGTTGATAGCATCTATAAAAGATGTCGTTGATTTTTTTAGTTATTCTTTTATGTTTTTTGTTATTTTATTTTTTTGGTTTTTTGCTTTAAAGTTTTGTGTTCCAGTTTTTAGGGCGCATTTGCTTTTATTCAAATTTTGCCACTCCCACAAGCCACAAATTGCGCCTGAAGTGGCATTTGTGTTGGTGTTATGCGGCGGCGGCGGCGTGCACTCTTTTTTTGCTGTGGCAAGTGATTTTTTCGGCGCTCTTCAAATGTCACTTCAGTGTCGTGTCGCTGCGATGTTATCGTACTGGAAATATTCATTTTCTGTTCTGATCTTTTAAGATTTGAGTAGTTTTTAGTAAGAACGTGATACACACGAGGATGTGAAGAAAATATATTTGGATGTGGGTTTCGGTATCTCTATGTGTGTAGGTGTGTGGTTTCAGAAAAATATTTCTTTGTATCAGAAATCTTTTAGATAATTAGCTATTTGGAATTACTTTGCTAAGTGATGTCTCTAACCAATCTCAACAATGTTTTACGAAGAGATTTAAAATGTCGAATTTTTTTCGAAATTCTCGAGTTTTTTTATTTAGAATTTTCTAGCACAATAAATTTTAAACTCTCAAAATGCAAATAATAAGTCTCTCAGAATTCACATTTATTACGGCCAAATGCAACCTCACACTCTGGCAATCCCAAGCTCCTCATGAAAATAGCGATTGGGGACGGGATGGCCTAGAAGGTTCAATGTGGTCATATTAAATAGTTTCCGAGATGGTCGGGCTTATGCCTTAATGTTGCATGTCACTAGAACTTACTGGATCTAAGTATATGCGGTAAAGGACCATCAACATCAATAACACTCCTCAAAACCTACGGGGAGTGTTTTATCACTACAGAAACAACAAAAAAATTGTGGAAATTTTTTTTAGTAGACTGTTTCAGATTTCAATTTTTAAAGAAAATCTGAAAGACCCTTCAGAAAAATAAATGTCAAAAGTTAATTAGAATTTCCAACTACCTACATATAACTTATAACCTCCAATCAGCCGTTTCACTGTGGGCTTCAATTTTAAGCGCAATACGCTCACAGGACCTTATATGATATCTTAATAAAGCTGATTAAGCAATAGTTGTCACAGTTTAGAGAATCTCCCTTCTTGTGGACTGGGCAAAGAACAATTGAATTCAAATCGTCAGGCGTGCACTCGTTTGACCATATTATGTTTGGCGGCCACCGTGGTGTGATGGTAGCGTGCTCCGCCTACCACACCGGATGCCCTGGGTTCAAACCCCGGGCAAAGCAATATCAAAAATTTTAGAAATAAAGTTTTTCAATTAGAAGAAAATTTTTCTAAGCAAGGTCGCCCCTCGGCAGTGTTTGGCAAGCGCTCCGGGTGTATTTCTGACATGAAAAGCTCTCAGTGGAAATTCATCTGCCTTGCCGTTCGGAGTCGGCATAAAATCATGTAGGTCCCGTCCGGCCAATTTGTAGGGAAAATCAAGAGGAGCACGACGCAAATTGGAAGAAAAGCTCGGCCTTAGATCTCTTCGGAGGTTATCGCGCCTTACATTTATTTTTTTCTTTTATTCTTTGTTCGTCAAAAATCGTGTGGAAGTGAAATTCAGAAACATGTCCTAGTAACCATCGCCGTTTGTAAACTTACAATTTTTCTCTTATATCAATTAGAAAAACCATTGTATAAAGCAATATGAGCAAAGCTCGCTAATTAAATACATATGATCATATTGATATAATAGTAACAGCGGAAGTATTAAAAACAAATACTGTAAAAATCCGAACAAATGTTACTAAGCTTTCAAAAGCGCGCCTAAAAATCATATCCACACCATTAGGAATAAACTACATACAGAGTGTATGTGCCTACATGGTGATCAAAAGGAATATAAACAAAAAGGCAACTCTTAGGGACCAATTGTACAGCGAAAAACGGGACATTCATATGGCTCAGCAGCTAAAGGCATCAGCCTTTGCACTGATATGAATGTTGAAGATTCGAGTTCAACGCTCAGCTCCCGAAAAGCTAGCCGATGAAGAAGTGAAATTCAGAAAAATGTCCTGGTAACCATCGCCGTTTGTAAACTTACAATTTTGCTCTAATATCAATTACAAAAACCATTGTTTAAAGCAATATGAGCAAAGCTCGCTAATTAAATACATACGATCATTTTTTTTATCTATAATATAAAAATAAGTCGGGATTTCTTTCCTGACGCTATAACTCCAGAACGCACAAACCGATTTCCATGGTTTTGCATTCCCTGGAAAGGTCTGGGGCTCCGTGAGGTTTATAGCATTTTCAGGATCGACGCACAGCGTCTCGAGATATAGGCCAAAACGTGGACCCGGGTACCTCTAGAATGTGTTTATAGAATATGGATATCAAATTGAAGCTGTTGATGTGTGCTTTAGTACAGAGTAAGTTTTACACCGCTGGGTGGCTAGGGTCTCGAGATATAGGTCAAAACATGGGCCCGGATACCCTTAGAATATGTGGGTATTATGGATATCAAATGAAAGCTGTTGCTGAATACTTTAAAGTAGTTTTCATTGTGATATTCGATTTAGTCGCATTAACCTGGTAAAACTGTTAAATATGCATGCGAAGCCGAAATAAAGACATGAATTAATAATACCCACATACCTATTTACATACAACCTATTCGATTTGCCTGAAATTTGGTATATAAATTTGCCTATATTAGTATATATGATGCTTTTTTTCGGGAAGTAGACCATAGACGGACTGGGACTGAGACTTGGGCTGGGACTGGAACAAAACACATACCACCCTCTGGGACTGGCAATAAGATATGAAGAAGAATGAGAAAAACCCTAGACAAAAGGAAAGAGAGAAGGAGAAGGAGACTGAGAAAGAGATAGAATGAGACGAAGATGGAGATAGATGAAGCGAAAAATATGGAGGGAGGAGTGAATATAAAGATTAGGAAAAAGTGTAGAGGGGCGAGGGCAGAGTTAGACGGAAAAAGCTTATTAAAATGTATGCAGAGTTAGACGGAAAAAGCTTATTAAAATGTATGCAGATAGACCAAATTTAGGGCAGAACAACGTCTGCCAGGTTTGCTAGTTTATTTATATTCCTGTCCATGATGCCGACTGCGTGCGAGTATCGAAGGTGGTATATTGATGAGCTTTATGAGCTTTGCGTAGATATAAAGGTAGTGCAACGAACAAAAGCCCAAATACCAAGAAAGTGTTGCAATTGGCACCCCATTTGGAAGCAGGGGAAAAGCGAGATATACATTGTGTTGGGAAGGGAAGGTGGAATAAAATGTGACCCCTTGGGGGTCCCAATTGGTGTCATTTGTTGCGAAGCAGGAATAGCTGGCGAGGCCAAAATCGCTTAGGCCGTTAGTAGCCAATTAGTAATGAAAATCGTGATGATGGTGTGTTTCTAAATGGCGTCAGTTATCCCAAAATAGTAATTACTGTTTGTTTTTGAGCTCGACCAAAAGCGCTGAGCCAGGACAGTGCCAGTGAAAATGCAACCAACTATTCTGAGTTTACTTGTAAGTGAAGAATGTATGTATTTATTTTATTTTCCATTTTATTCTTAGCTACAATCTTCTCCGTGACATGATTTAACTATTACGTATTCCCTCCATTTCTCTACTAACCTAATTATCTGTTTACCTACTCTTCCCACTTATGCAACTTCTATAGTTTTTTTTCCACAATTTTTTTTTAATTAAGTAATAATAAATTCGAGTTAACAAAGTAGAGTAAAAACTCGTCGCAGTGATTATGTTAAGTCAAACAACTTGCACAGTGTGGCACCTCTTGTCGTGTGTGACATGAACGGCTTCGATGTTGATTTATGCGTTTACACAACGCATTTCGAAATTTACGAAATGAGCCGCCAAGTATTCGACCAAACAAATACGTAACAACTGGCCCTGACACAGATATCCTACATAACAAACAAAAACAAATTAAAATGAGAGCTCTACATAAGACTGCGAGTACATTTCAACAGGTTGTTTGTCGTGTGCTAAAATTTCACTTTTCGTCTGTAAATTATTTTTAAAATTTTTTCTTTAAGCTGCTTAGGAATGTCTGCTATACTCGACGTATGAATTCCTGTTTATTTTGCTTGCATTATTTGCTGGTTAAATAGTGGCGCAATCGATTTAATTTGCCACAAATTAAATAACTGGTGGAACAAATGAAATCGTCAGTTAGCTGGCAATTTGAGCTTAAAAATTTATGCCAAGTTTCAGTTTTGATTTTTCAACAGGTTGCAAAATATTTGATGTATGCGTAGAAGGGGAAAAGAAATGGAAAAGCGTGCAGTTGATTTTTAAAAGATGACGAGATAAATTGGTTTTTGCACTTCCGTGTATGTCATAATCAGCGATTCATATTTTTTGCGATTTTTATAGCCGCCGATGAGTAAAGGCTTTGTAATACAATTTATAAGTTGGAACGAAATTTCATCTCAGTATTTATTGTATTTACAAAAACCGCAAGAGCATTTTTGCGTACCAAATCTGTTCTTAGAATCATAAGGTTTGAAACCACAACCGATATGAAGTGGGTTTTCTAGAAGGTAGTGTTAGCACGCAGTAAGTCCGGGGTAAAGAGGTCTCGAAAACCCTTCAATGAGGACAAAAGAGGGAGTGATCGTGAGAGTCAGATTGTTGGTCGAACAGCACGGGACAGTCTGAGTGCGGAAAAAGTTCGTAGTAAATAACAAGGAATATCGGGGCAGCTATATTTCGGTCGTAGCTGCAGCGATACCGAATGACAACGGCTGAGCAGCAAAATTAAAACGAGCGGAAATTGGTCATAAATTTGAGTAACGAGCTTCCAATGGTATTGGTGATGGAAATATCTAGACAGCGGTATGATAACGCAGAGCACAGACTGATTAGTGGGTGATGATTTAGGGTACGAAATGCTTTTCGCTACTGATATTCAGTTTTTGTGTGCTTTTTATACCCAGCGTGCTTTGCACACAGAGTATATTAACTTTGATTGGATAACGGTTGGTTGTACACTGTACAATGTACAGGTATAAAGGAATCGAGATAAATATATAAATTTGATTGAGCCATGTCCGTCCGTCCGTCAGTCCCTCCATCCGTCCGTCCGTTAACACGATAACTTGAGTAAATATTGAGATTTGGTGCACGAGCTTATCTGGACCCAGAATATTTTGGTATTGAAAATGAGCGAAATCGGTTGATACCCATGCCCACTTTTTATATATATAACATTTTAGAAAACACAAAAAACCTGATTATTTAGTAAATAATACACCTAGAATGTTTTAGTTAACGTGTGGACTGATATTGAGACTCTTGATAAAAATTTGAAAAAAAAATTTAACTGGGCGTGGTACCGCCCACTTGTGATAAAATTAATTTTACAAATATTATTAATCATAAATCAAAAATCGTTAAACCTATCGTAACAAAATTCCGCAGAGAGATTGCCTTTACTATAAGGAATGCCTCGAAGAAAAATTAACGATATCGGTTAAGGACCACGCCCACTTTTATATAAAAGTTATATCTTTGCAAAAAAGTCTCATGTCAATGGTATTTCATTTTCCAAGTGGATTTATAACAGAAATACGAAAAATTTTAAATCTAAAAAAATGGGCGTATTACCGCCCCTTTTATGACTAAGCAATTTTCTATATTTCGGGAGCCATAACTCGAAGAAAAATTAACGGATCGTAATAAAATTGGGTTCACAAATAGCAGGAAATATTTCTAGAAAAAATGGACGGGATCAGATAGAGACCACGACAACTTTGATATAAAACAAGTTTAAAAGGGTCGTAGACTGAAATAATAAGCTATAGCTTAGCAAAAAATGGTTTTGAATCAATGATATTTCACTTATCAAGTTTTATTGTAAGAGGAAATGTGGAGACATTTTTTATAAACGGGCGGTGTCACGTGGTTTATATAAAAGTAATTTATCTGAAATGAAATGTACAATTGAAGCTCACGTTGAGTATATAATGTTCCTTTACACCCGAACTTAGACACCTTTACTTATTTGTAATATGTTTTTAAGCACAAGGGAAGTTACAGTGAGTTATTTTCAGGGTAAATCTAACTTATAACAGTTTCTCACCAGATATTCGTAAAAGACCTCGTTGACAAAAGACAAATAGATTGGAATAGGGCTTTTAGAAATTTCCTTATTTAAATGTTAATGTCCTTCAAACAAATTTGAAGGTTCTATACTTGTACTTTGTGAGATTAAGGGGCGATTATGTATAAAGCAACGAGTCATATTTTTCAAGTGTGAACAAAAAAGCATCATAGCATAGCAAGAACATTCATTCACTCAGTAAATTTGATATTATATAGTGGTGATTGTTAATGTGAGTGACTACGACGCAAAATTTTCACGGCGTCGTATATAATCTGTCCTCTAAAGTTCGTTGGGCTACAAAACTGCATACTCAAGATGTTCCAAAAGCTGAACTAAGAGGTCAAAAGAATATCCCTTAGAGACCTTGGAGTAAATGTTGATGCACGCTACACTCCGTTACCGAAGTAATAATTCCCAAAGTTTAGTCTCTACATAATGTGATCATAGCTGTTTCGCGTTCGGGTTTATATATGTTAAAGTTTGCCTTACGTTGTTTGGATGCAAACATTTACGTAATTCTAACGGTACGTAGCATTATCTCATGCAATTTATTATAGTATAATATGGACACTATCCTATTCTATTAATATTGCAACAATGCAAACCCTCCTCCATGGGAGTTTCATCATACACATGTATACCCAATAAACATTTTTCAAATTTCTTTTACAATCTATATATATATAAAAATCAAGTTCTTGTGTGTGTGTCCCTCCCTATGGAAACGTATTTCCTTCCCACACACTTCAATCATCACACGAAATTTTGCTATAGGTTCCTTCGATCAGACGAGGTTTTTTCATATTTCAGAAATTAAGAATATAAATTAAAACTTTTTTTCTATTTCACGTACGCCACTGGATGGTGCGACAAATTTTGTATGTCAGCAAATGTTACTCATGACACATGTACGTACTTAGTCCAGAACTTTTGTTGGTCATAGCACACTGAATTCACAAAAAGTTAAACGATTTAATGGCGTGATTTAAAGTTTTTATTAAATTTAAGCATTCCATTGTAAAAGTAGCTGTCTATATGAGATAATAGACAAAAATTGTGCAGCTAAAATATTTTGATTAAGTTATGAGCTTTTGAGTATGAATTGTGTGTGACAAAATAAAATTTGAAAAATAAAGCAAAGAATGATAAATTAGAGCGAATGGGGGATCTATAGAAGGACAGAAGTACAGGGTGTAAAAGAAGAGGGAGAGATAAGGAATCACAAAAGGTAAGAATGAGAAAATTGGGAGATACAATTTTGAAAAAAGAGCCATAAATATCGTATATACTCAGTACATTGTACTGATTAGACTTGACTTTGAGGGAGGGAATGCGTTATACACCTTCTTATTTAGATTAGTATCCGGTCTAAAACCGGAGAGCAACGAACAGGGTACGCCTGTCCTCTAGTATAATAATAAAATAATTACATATCTAAACGGGTGTCTAGATTGGTCCTAATACATCAATTTTGCGGGTGCAAATCCGACATTATTAATTACCTCATCGTGAGCGTGAAAAATAATGTTACATTTAATCTTAACTTATTTATTTCAGATAATTCTAACTCTTTTCTCTCTAATAAACACGGTCCAAGTTTTTTTTACTCACACGCACCACGGCCCAAAACGCTAAGTGTCAAAACAAACCCGCCATTTTTTCTATTTAATTAATATCTGTACTGTCTACACTTCCGTCAACTCCGACATACGTCCCAATCCAATGTTACTCGTATCCTTTATCCCGGTCAAACTCGCGCCATGTTTCTCTTGATAAAATAAAATATTGATAAGTGAATCGTATATATTTTTTTTGCTACAACGGTTAAAGCTTTGTTAACTTACTAGTCTAACGCCATGTTAAAAAATAAAACCTTAGTTTTTTAATATCTAAGTTGACCCGTGGCGTTTAACCGTGATAACCAACCAAGAAAAATCACTCCCTTTTTACTAGAAATATTTTTCTGTTATAAGTAAATATGTGTAGCAACAAGGAAAATTTATTATATACGAAAATGATGATATTAAAGTATTTTAATCTTCGACTAGTTATGGCTCCAACAAAACCCTCGAAAATTGATTAAAGTCATAAAAGGGGAAGGGTCGGTAACCACCACCACATTGATTTCTACAACACAAAATAAAAAATTAGAGTGGTTTTCTTTCATCCCACCAATATGTAATTTTATAATTCAATTATAGAAAAAAGTACAATTCATATTGACAACCAGGCCGCTTTTCGCTAAGCATAACCGATATATATATTTTCGTCTACGACCCTTTTAAAAAAATCTTTTATATATTAAAGTGGGAGTGGTCCTTAACCCAACGCGCTGATTTTTCTTCAAAGCATTTCCTTATAGTAAATGGCACTTATAGATACAAAGGGCAAAACTTTCTTCCTGGCCGGATTTTTTTTTTACATTTTTTTTGATTTTATAACGATATGTTTTAACGATTTTTATGATCTGCGTGATTAATAATTTTTAAATTGTTTTATATGAATGAGCGGTAGCCAAAAACGCCCATAATAAAAATTTTTTATTTTTTAATTTTTATAAATGAGTCTCATAGTCAGTCCTGCGACGATCAAATTTCACCATCTTAGGTGTATTATTTGACAATAAATAATCAGATTTTTTTTGTATTTTTTCAAAATGTCCATCGTCGCGGGTTTAGTAAGCCGTCATACATAAAAAGTGGCTGTGTCAGTTATATCTCCGATATTCGCGCTGTTTCAATAACACAATCTATTCTGTCTGGGTCCTAGATAGAATAAGCTCGTGTGATACACCAAATTTGGTGACTATTGCATCAGTTTACTCGTCAGTAAGTCGTGTGATGTAATCTATATAAAATATCGACACTGGACGGGGGACGGACAGACATGGTCTTCCTGCCAAATTTTTTTTTTTTTTTTATTTTCAATGAATAGCTTGATTAGATATTATTATTATTTATGGAACTAAGGTCAAATTCAGAATTATCTCTTATACCGTTACATACCAAACCGTTTTCTCAATCAATAGCTAATATATCCTGTGTGCAATAAGCACGCTGGGTATAAAAACGAAATAAACGTTTTAAGGTGGGTAAATTTCACAACCCATGTAGGAAGCGTGTGTATTCTTTTTTTTTTGCTCAAAGCCATTTTTCGTGTCACCTTTGACCTTTCTTTTTCGTATGTTGGTATTTTATATATTCGAATACATATATACCAATATATAGCCGCTTTAGTTATAATTCGCATCGCGTTAAAGCAATTTTTTTTCATTTTTTTGAGTTTTTATTAATATTATAAAATTATTGTGGTTTGGCTGTCATAATTTTTACTCATGATTGCTATTATATGTTTCATAAATAAAAATAGACTTATAACGCTTAGCTTAGCTCCAAGTTATAAAACCAGGTACAAGTGAAAAACCAAAAGAAAAAATGCGCTCAAACTACAACTACTAGGCTCAACTGCGCAGATGTAAACCATTCAGAAGAGCCTTAGAGCAGAGAAAGGAATGAAAAGTAGGGATAGTTTTATCCACGCAATATCCGCAATTAACAATTTCATATAATCTCTTATCTAACTAATTTTTTTTCGAATTTGTTTACTCACAAAACACGAAAAATAGCCGCGGGGGTGTGATTTAAGTATTGTGAATTTATTAGTCAGAAATAAATTATATGCATACATTGAAATTCACACCTCGTGCCATACTTGTAGCCCGACACAGCACATCAAAAAAGTTGTAGGAACTAACAAGAACAACAAATAACAACAAAAAATGTAATAGGTCAGTAGGCCAAACAATTACCCGTCAACTTGTGATAAATGTTGCATTGGACGTCGATAATGTGCTACACTAGATTGGCCTGTCAGGGATCGGTGTAGGCAGTTAGTCAACAGGTGGCAGTGTATAGACATTGTGCTGATTTGACGTAAAATTATCGCGCAAATAATTGGTATTTAATGTATATATGACAGTGTTGCGTTAGAGGTGAGCTGCATTTCCTAAATTAAGTATGATCAATAAAAGTTACACTAAAATTATACATAAGGAGTATTTTTGTATTTATAAAATAAAATAAACCTTATATTGTTTATCTCATTTGTGACGATTGGCACTAGAATGTCTTCATTAAATGAAAATTTTAATATCCGCATGCATATACCTTTCGGAACTCATTCAGGGAGTACAGCTCGAAACAATTTCATGAACATTTTAAGATGTGACCCGCACAGCACAGGAGTGAACTCTGAGGCGGTGTCATGGCGATCTTCCAGGCCATCGCTCCACCGCATAACCGCCTGATGTCGAACAACCATCCCGAAAGCCCATCCCCCGAACACTCCGCCTTCACAACGACGAACCACCCTAGTTAACATAGACATCAACGTTTGGTGGTCGTCAGGTATAAATATAATAAATCTCAAGGCAAAAAAAAATACAACAAGAAAACGGCAAACAGACGAACAAACAAAAAATAAACATTTCGAAAACTTATCTTATATAAGTGGCGGCCAAGCTTCCTCTTGCAATTTGCAAAAATATCGAAAAACCACTTTATTTCTCTTTGCAAATTTGCATCGTGTGCTACTTTCTTTAATATTGTGTGTTTTTTTTTTTTTTTATCCGTCCTACACATTGGCTGAGGAGGGAGGACGGAAGAAGAGGCCTAACTGTAATACTTGTTTTCGGGATGCGGATTGGACCTCTGAGCAAACGGCATCTGGCAAGAGGTAGTTTTTTCCGCTAATCAACTGAGAAAGCTTTTCATGTTAGAAAATAACACTGGGAAGTTTGAGCTGCCTTGGCAACAAAAAATAAACAAATGAAACTAGTCAGCCGATCGGGGCGACGCTATTACTATATCACTTAGAAACTACGATATTTTGAATATCTACAGTTTTTCTTTGGTTTTTCCTTCTATATCTACTAATTGAAAAACTAAAGTTGATTACATCTTGCGATTCTAAAGATTTAGTGTAAAGGGAGAGGCGGGGTCTGGGCTAGAAATGCTAGGGGGTTGCCTGAGAGGAGGCGGGTAGTCAAAAAAAAAATAAACCCCTCGGATCAACTTCGTTGGTGGGGTCAGGTAGCAAAGCAACTGAGCTCCAAAGTCTAATTAACCAACTGACATCAAACCACAGCAATGGAACAACAATGGTGGGGCCTTAGCCCCCGCAAATTTAAGGAAGTAGTGGCTACTATGATTAGTAATAAACATATATATTTGGGTAGACAGAGGAAAGGGAGATTTCGACGATCATCTCTAGGCTTAGACGTGGGGGTTAGCGGGTTTACATAATGGTTTGGGTTGCAGAAGCTAAGCTATGAGAAATGGGCCGAAGAGGGCTAGCTTATTTTCATTTGATGCAAAATCATAATACATACTCATCTTGTCTAATCTCTCCCTATATATAAATGTTAATTATAAATATAAAGTCCTCTCCACCTCCCCATCTTCCTCAGGTCAGTCAGGCAGTCAATCAACTAATCACCTTCTCGCTCCTCTTCTCGGCCCTCTCCCTTCAGAAGTAAACCTCTTCCACCGCCCCACCCCGATCAGAGACACAGATGATTCCTTCCATTATTCTTGTCCGTCTTCTTCCTTTTGTTCTTCTCGTCCTCCTCTCTCTTCGTCTGTCTTCGAGTGGGGCCAGGCGGATTACTCAAACTGT
>JARSSU010025241.1:0-20279 GCA_029619165.1 Eurosta solidaginis
ATATGTCTTCAACATCCCGTACCGTGTGGTATTTTTTTTAAGATATTTACGATCATAGCTGATGTTGGATGTTGTAGCAAAGAGGATAAATATAATAAGAGCCGTCACTTAGGCATTTACTCGATGTAAACTGTGAGGTAGTCGCTACTTTTGTTTTATGAGGGACAGTTTTGAATTGCCTCCCATTTATCCATGCGGTGTTGTCACTTTATGCAAACGTGTTTTTTGGAAAGAGAATTAAATAATTAATTAAATACAGTCGGAAAAATAAACACAAATACCCTATGAAAATGTACAGAAGACATTTATAAACATCTCGCCCATAGCGACTACCTCACAGTTTACATCGAGTAAATGCCTAAAAAAGAACGAGTGACGGGCATTTTAATATTTATCCTCTTTGGTCGCAGGTGTATATCGGTCAAGTTTGTTTGCGAGTGACCTGTGGTTCAAATAACTCACTTCCGCATGCTTTCTTCCCTTGATGAAATAAGATTATTATGTAGTTGAATGAGATATGAAGAATAAATGCATCATAATCGCATTCAAAAATTATTCAAAAATTTCAACCAAAACGGTTGAAATATGTTCACGAATATGATCAGAAAATGACTGTGAATAGCAGTCAAATATTACTCTAAAACAATTAAAGCCCAATTTTACAATGATATCAAATATGAACAAAAAGCGTTTCGAAATATGAATCGTAAATGATTATTCAAGAATAATCACATTTATGGTACATTTTTCTCCCGACGTTAATTTTCGAACAGAAAATGCTTTTAAATTTGAACGTTTTTAATCATTTTGGGGTATGATATTTGAATATTTTTGATTAAAATTTAAAAAAAATGCTGGCTGGGTAACCACTTCTTCCAATGTATTTGGCGATGAAAAATTTTATATTGCTCATAAAAATACATTTACACAGCGATTTCAGATATTAATTAATGGTGTAAGGATGATCGTAATGTTGTCATACCCAGGTCTAAGTTTAAACATTGAAAGATCTATAAAGCTACATTGCTGTCACCCGATTGAAAAATACGGCACAGAGTAAAAAAAAATTTCAAATCTTACCAAAAATTCTCCGAAAGACAGATGGCCGGCCTTGAGGTCAAATTTCTGTCAGAACCAAAAAGCGACCTCGTCACCAACTTTAAGAGAGTGCTTAGATTCTAGAGGCAAGTATTATATGTCGTCTTAAACGGAAGCAGCGATGAAGCACCCTCCTCATGCCCTCTTCAACGAAAGCAGCAGATGATAATGTTCCACCCGATCTTCATAACGAGCCAGAGCCGCACAAAGGGCTTAACCGACATTATTTTTCGTTTTTTGATGGAAACCGAAAGGCCATTACCATATGCACCAGCTCCAAAATCAAAATCTTACGATATACCGATACGAAGTTATACCTAGATAAGGCAATTTTGGCTCAAGTGCACAAAACACTTTGTTTATATTTTTTGTGCTAGCAATGTGTATATTAAGCTTTTTTCCGAGAAAATTTTGTCGTTTTAATACAAAAGTTTTTACATTTTGGTGTGCTTTAGGGTGGGTCGATTTGTATGGACGAAAGTTAACCGATATCGCGCCATCGATTTTTCGATAGGATTTGGGCTAAGGAAAAAAAGTTCCACTAGGCATACCCAAAAAAATAATTTTCGAGCCTCCGAAATTTATTTTTTTTTGAAATTTTTTCGACTTTGACTTTTAAGGTTTTTTTCATGACCTATTAAAAAAATTTTAATATATATACCCTGTCCGACCCAAAAATGTCCGCTAAAAAAGTTGGCCACGTACCACGACTTAAAACATAACTCTTTTATCACAGATACATTACCAGATACTGATGTAGAAGACGGTTAGTTAAGTTGTAAATTAAAAATATTTGTTAATCAGCCTGCATCTTTAAATCTGAATAAATATGAATTGCGTCTTGAAATCGGAATAAAAACATTGATCTGCATCCCCAAACACTGTTTTTAATGTTTTCAAATGTGTATTTTAAATATTTTAATTTTGGCTTAAACGACACTTTCAAGTAATGAAGTATTTTTTTTGGAAAGCATAAAGGGCGTAAGCGACAAATGCGCAATTATTATTAAATAAATGCAAAAAACTCCCACATCAGTATACGTCAATTATGTAGTCTTATATACACACCAACTTTCAACTTATCTAAATTAATCGCAATATTAATACAAACAAGTAAAGGTGTCTACGTTCGGGTGTAACCGAACATTATATACTCAGCGTGAGCTTCAATTGTACATTTCATTTCAGATAAATGTCTCCCCATTTCCTCTTACAATAAAACTTGATAAGTGAAATATCATTGATTCAAAACTATTTTTTGCTAAGTTATATGTTATTATTCTAGTCTACGACCCTTTTAAACTTGTTTTATATCTAAGTTGCCGTGGTGTTTAACCGACCCCGTCCATTTTTACTAGAAAAATTTTCTGCTATAAGGAAAATGTGTGTACACAATTCCATTACGATATGTTAATTTTTCTTCGAGTTATGGCTCCTGAAACATAGAAAATTGCTTAGTCTTAAAAGGGGCGGTGCCCCACCCATTTTAAAAAATTTTAGTGTTTTCCAATTTAATGTTATAATTCATTTTAGTAAGTAAAATTCTATTGATACAAAGCTCTTTTTCGCTAAGATATAGCTTATTATTTTCGTCTACGACTCTTTTAAAAATCTTTTATATTAAAGTGGGCGTGGTCTTTAACCGATCTCGTCCATTTTTTCTAGAAATATTTCCTGCTATAGGGAAAATTTATGTACCCAATTTTATTACGATCCATTAATTTTTCTTTGAGTTATGGCTCCCGAAACATAGAAAATTGCTTAGTCATAAAAGGGACGGTGCCACGCCCATTTATTAAATTTGCAGTTTTTCCTATTTATTGTTATAAATTCACTTGGGAAATAAAATACCATTGATATAAAGCTCTTTTTTGCAAAGATATAGCTTATTTTATTCGTCCACGACCCTTTTAAAAATCTTTTATATAAAAGTGGGCGTGGTCCTTAACCGATTTCGTTAATTTTTCTTCAAAACTTTCCTTGTAGTAAAGGCAACCTCTCTGCCGAATTTTGTTACGATATGTTTAACGATTTTGATTTGTGATTAATAATATTTGTAAAATTGATTTTATCACAAGTGGGCGGTAACAAGCCCATTTTAAAAAAAATTTTCAAATTTTTATCAGGAGACTCAATATCAGTCCACACGTAAAATTTCAACATTCTAGGTGTATCATTTACTAAATAATCAGGTTTTTTGTGTTTTCCAAAATGTCATATATATAAAAAGTGGGCGTGGTTATCATCCGATTTCGCTCATTTTCAATACCAATCTATTCTGAGTCCAGATAAGCTCGTGTACCAAATTTGGTGAAGGTATCTCAATATTTACTCAAGTTATCGTGTTAGCGGACAGACGGACGGACGGACCGACATGGCTCAATCAAATTTTTTTTCGATACTGATGATTTTGATATGTGGAAGTCTATATCTATCTCGATCCATTTACACCGGTACAACCAACCGTTATCCATAGTTAATAAACTGTGTGCAAAGCACGCTGAGTATAAAAAGCGTCTACTGAACGATTTTGTTTATGTCGGTTAAGCTCTTTGTGCGGTTATGGCTCGACAATATTACTGCTGGAGCATTCCACGGTTGGTACGGGACAAATCTTTCACACTTTTTTTATTTTTAGACCTTAACTAAAGAAAAACTAACTTTTTCAGACAAACTAGTAAGTGCATTAATGTTGTGGTAAAATGTAAAAATAGAGGCATGATCTTGAAATATTTGTGCACGTGTGTGAAAAATCCCAAATAAGCGTTTTCGGAACAGCGCACTCACTGAATTTTTTAGTTAAAGTCGGTCAGGTGAAATTTCAGAAACTATTAATATTTGAAAAAAAAACAACTAACGAAATATTGGGGCAATGTTTGTAAAAATAACAAAAAAACTTATAATAGATGTATTCGAAAATAGAGTTTTGTTTAAAAATTAAGATGTTTGTACGGGACACGTACAAAATTCAGTTTTTAATTTGTGATTTTTCTCTTATACTATATAGAAAAATTGGTTGGGTTAGGCTGAACTGGCTGGTCCATGAGGGCCTCACATAGACGAATGAGTCCGTAGTGTTACCAGAAGTTTATTTAACGACCAAACTGAAAAACCCTATCAAAAACCATTACCTAGGTTATAAAATAACTCCGCCCTCTTGGCAAATACTAGGAGCTTTCTAGAACTTATGCCACTTCCTGCTTCTAGATATGACAGCTGTATCACTCCCAACAGCTGGAGTCTCAGCCTGGTAAGCCTCTAACGCGCACTTCCTACATCTGCTGTCACTGACCAAGCCTAATTTAAAGGTATGTGACGCCAGAAGGCAGTGTCCAGTCAGAATACCCGTCATGAGTCCACAGTAGGGCTGTGAACTGCATCCGGATTTTTCAACTATCCGAATAAACCGGATATTCGAATAACCGGATAGCTAAGCAAAAAATTCGACTATCCGGATATCCGGATTCATAAATGGGAAATCCGGATATCCGCTAATACGTAAACGGATAATCCGGATATCCGTATGTCCGGATACTGGAATATATAAATTGAATATCTCCATATCAGAATTGAACGAAGCAAACATCGAAAAATTATTCACATAATATGTTTATAGATTATTAAATTAACGTCAAAATTAAAAAGCTACAATTTTACAAACAAGTGAAAATAAGAACAGTGCCATTTATTTATATTGTGAAAAAACGCTGTTAATTGATTTAAATGCTCCACGAATTTATTGTTATTCATGTTAATAAACATATATGGTACATCAATTTGTTGCTTTCACTGGATATTCAAAAATAGGGTTATTAGCAGGATCTTAATAAATCCGGATATCCGGATAGTTTCACAAACGAATATTAACCGGATATCCATCCCGTCCGGATTTTATCCGTGTCAACGGATATCCGTATGGATATCCGGATATTCGAATATGCGGATAGTCCCAGCCCTATCCATAGTCCTCTCTTTTTAATTATAGAAGTAACTTTGTTAGTCTAAGGTTGTAAGATCTACACATAATCTTCGACACTTTACTGCCCCGTGCTGGAACCCACACCTTTCCCGCTTCGTCGATCATATACACCTCCCGCCTTCTCTTAATCTCGACCCAATCTAATTCGGACGTCTACGGAGCAAGCTTCAAAGGATGCGCCCTTTTTAGCTTGTTCATTCCCATCTATTCCCATATGCCATGGGATCCAATATAGATGTATGCTTCTCCCTGTCCCGACTCTTTCCAGGGACTGCTTACACTCTAACATGCATTTAGATGCTGTTCTATGAGAGATTATTGTCTTAAATGATGCTTGACTGTCAATATAAAAGTTAACACGGGTGCAGCTTAAGCAATTCTCTTCCAGGGTTTCTAATGCTTTGGTTACGGCTAATATTTCCGATAGAGAATCAGGTAGTCTGTTCGTCTTGTGATTGATGACGCTATACTACTGTGGCCGTATGGTCGGCGCTTAAGCTGCCCGAGGCACCGAGCCTGGTTGCAGTTGTTAACGCTATGTTCGTTGCTACCAGGTGGAATGTGCACAATGGCATACAGTCCAGCCGTCGGGGTTGTTTTCAGGGCGCCCGTAATGCTAAGCATTGATAGTCTGCATACCCCCCCTAATTTTTATACTCAGCTGAGCAGAGCTCACATAGTACATTAATTTTGTTCGCGTAACGGTAATCCGTAACGGTATGAATTAATCGAGATAAATATAGACTTCTATATATCAAAATGATCTGGGCGAAAAAAGAAATTCATTTAGCCATGTCGTCCGTCTGTAAACACGATAACTTGAATAAATTTTGAGGAATCATAGTGAAATTTGGTATGTAAGTTCCTGGGCACTCATATCAGATCGCTATTTAAAATGAACGAAATCGGACTATTACCACGTCCACTTTTTCGATATCGAAAATTTCGAAAAGCCGAAAAAGTACGATAATTCATTATCAAAGACGGATAAAGCGATGAAATTTGGTATGTGGGTTGACCTTATGGCGTAGAATAGAAAATTAGTATTTTGGACAATGGGCGTGGCACCGGCCACTTTTAAAAGAAGGTAATTTAACAGTTTTGCAAGCTGTAATTTGGCAGTCGCTGAAGATATCATGATGAAATTTGGCAGGAACGTTACTCCTATTACTATATGAGTGCTAAATAAAAATTAGCAAAATCGGATGACGAACAGGCCCACTTTTGAAAAAAAATTTTAAAAGTCAAATTTTAACAAAAAATTTTATATTTACAGTATATATGTAAGTAAATTATGTCAACATTTAACTCCAGTAATGATATGGTGCAACAAAATTCAAAAATAAAAGAAAATATTAAAATGGGCGTGGTTCCGGCCTTTTTCATTTAATTTGTCTAGAATACTTTTAATGCCATAAGTCGAACAAAAAATTACCAACCCTTGTGAAATTTGGTAGGGGCATAGATTCTATGACGATAACTGTGTTCTGTTAAAATGGGCGAAATCGGTTGAAGCCACTCACAGTTTTTATACACAGTCGACCGTATGTCCTTCCTCTTGGCCGTTAACACGATAACTAGAGGAAAAATCGATATATCTATACTACAATAAGTTCACATACTTATCTGAGCTCACGTTATCTTGGTATTAAAAATTGTCGAAATCCGACTATGACCACGGCCACATTTTCGATATCGAAAATTTCGAAAAATTAAAAAATGCCATAATTCTGAACCAAATAGGAAAAAAGGGATGAAACATGGTGATTGAATTGGTTTTTAGTCGTAAAATATAACTTTGGAAAAAACTTTGTAAAATGGGTGTGACACCTACCATATTATTCATATTCATATTCATATTTATTGAGTCAATGGCAGAAACCTTACTGACTAGATATACAAGTATGCAATTAACTTAAAACTAAGTAACTAAAATTAATTAATTCAAGGATGAGATAAATTTTGTCGATAGTAAGACTCAATCCGTAACTTAAACAAAGGACTGGGCATTGCAAAGTCAAGATTTAGCATTCTGGAAATTTTATTAAACTCTTCGAGACCTCTTGTGAGAGGGGCAAAGCTAAGGTAATTGGTTCTCAGAACTTCACCGTAGAATATATTATGAGAGCGTAGAGATCTACTAGGAACTAGAAAATTTAACTGCTCCAACAGAGCTGAGCAATCAATAGTACCAGAGATAATATCGTAAATAAACATTAAATGTTGTACTGAGCGTCTGACATGCAGTGGCATAACATTTATAAGCATGCACCTGTTTATATAAGGTGGTAGGGGATTAACAAAATGAAGGGGTAGGACGGCGAATCGAATGAATTTACGTTGACCCCTTTCAATTCTAGTAGAGTATGTGCTGTAAATGGGATTCCATATGATAGAGGCGTACTCTAATTTAGATCGCACTAATGAATTATACAATATACTCCTAGTGTATGGGTCCTTAAAATCCTTCGCATAACGCCGTAAAAAAGCTAGATTAGCATACGCTTTTGGTATAAGATAGTTAACATGGTTAACGAAAGTGAACGAAGAGTCGAAAATGACACCAAGATCACGAAATTCTTTGACCGAGGAGAGATATGTATTAGCGATATAGTATGTTGACGTAAGCGCACTTGTAGATCTAGAAAACGTGATATGCCAACATTTACTACTGTTAAGTCTCAGATGATTATTAAAAGCCCACACATTAAGAGCATCCAAATCTCTCTGTAGGAGCAATGCATCAGATACAGTGGTGATACGCCTAAACAGTTTTAAATCATCAGCATAAAGTAAATAATTTGAATGCTTTAAATATAAGCCGACGTCATTAATGAAGATAACAAATAAGATTGGACCGAGAATACTACCTTGTGGCACCCCAGAGGTTGCCAAGAACTCATACGACCTCATATTCTCGATTTCAACAAATAAAATTCGGTTTGTCAGGTATGACTTTAACCATGACAGAAAAGCTGATTGGAAACCAATGTACTCAAGTTTCTGAGAAGTATCTTGTGGGACACTGTATCAAACGCCTTAGAGAAATCTGTATATATAGTATCAACTTGATACCCATCCTTAAAAGCAGAAACACAGTATTGCGAAAAAACAGCTAAGTTTGTCACTGTTGAACGACACGCAACAAACCCATGCTGACATGGATCGATTATTCCTTTAACAGCAAAAGCCAGCTTCTCCTTTACTACTTTCTCAAACAGTTTTGAACAGGTTGATAGTTTAGAGATTGGCCTGTAGTTTGCTACCTCGCTCTTATTTCCAGACTTGAAGATTGGAGTAATAGAAGCCAATTTCCATCGATCAATGAAAACGCCAGTGGACAATGACACATTAAAGATATGGCACAACGGCACGCATAGCGAACTACTACATTTTTTAACCAAACAAGTAAGGAAGGTTAAGTTCGGGTGTAACCGAACATTACATACTCAGTTGAGAGCTATGGTGACAACATAAGGGAAAATAACCATGTAGGAAAATGAACCGAGGGAAACCCTGGAATGTGTTTGTATGACATGTGTATCAAATGAAAGGCATTAAAGAGTATTTTATGAGGGAGTGCGCCATAGTTCTATAGGTGGACGCCGTTTCGAGATATCGTCATAAAGGTGGACCAGGGGTGACTCTAGAATGCGTTTGTACGATATGGGTATTAAATGAAAGGTGTTAATGAGTATTTTAAAAGGGAGTAATCCTTAGTTCCATAGGTGGACGCCGTTTCGAGATATCGCCATAAAGGTGGACCAGGGGTGACCCTAGAATTTGTTTGTACAATATGGGCATCAAACGAATGGTGTTAATGAGTATTTTAAAAGGGAGTGGGCCTTAGTTCTATAGGTGGACGCCGTTTCGAGATATCGCCATAAAGGTGGACCAGGGGTGACCCTAGAATTTGTTTGTACAATATGGGTATCAAAAGAAAGGTGTTAATGAGTATTTTAAAAGGGTGTGGGGCTTAGTTCTATAGGTGGACACCTTTTCGGAATATCGCCACAAAGGTGGACCAGGGGTGACTCTAGAATGTGTTTGTACGATATGGGTATCAAATTAAAGGTATTAATGAGGGTTTTAAAAGGGAGTGGTGGTTGTTGTATAGGTGGTCGCATTTTCGAGATATCGCCATAAAGGTGGACCAGGGGTGACCCTAGAATTTGTTTGTACAATATGGGTATCAAAAGAAAGGTGTTAATGAGTATTTTAAAAGGGTGTGGGGCTTAGTTCTATAGGTGGACGCCTTTTCGAGATATCGCCATAAAGGTGGACCAGGGGTGACTCTAGAATGAGTTCGTACGATATGGTAAAGGTATTAATGAGAGTTTTAAAAGGGAGTGGTGGTAGTTGTATATGTGAAGGCGTTTTCCAGATATCGACCAAAATGTGGACTAGGGTGACCCAGAACATTATCGGTGGGATACCGCTAATTTATTTATATATGTAATACCTGGCAAGATTTTAAGGGTGTTTTATTTCGCCCTGCAGAACTTTTTCATTTTCTTCTACTTAATATGGTAGGTGTCACAACCATTTTATAAAGTTTTTTCTAAAGTAATATTTCGCGTCAATAAAACAATCCAATTACCTTACCATGTTTCATCCCTTTTTTCGTATTTGGTATAGAATTATGGCATTTTTTTCATTTTTCGCAATTTTCGATATCGAAAAAGTGGGCGTGGTCATAGTCGGATTTCGTTCATTTTTCATACCAAGGTAAAGTGGGTTCAGATAAGTACGTGAACTGAGTTTAGTAAAGATATATCGATTTTTGCTCAAGTTATCGTGTTAACGGCTATGCGGAAGGACAGACGGACGACTGTGTATAAAAACTGGGCGTGGCATCAACCGATTTTGCCCATTTTCACAGAAAACAGTTAACGCCATAAAATCTATGCCCCTACCAAATTTCAAAAGGATTGGTTAATTTTTGTTCGATTTATGGCATTAAAAGTATCCTAGACAAATTAAATGAAAAAGGGCGGAGCCACGCCCATTTTTAAATTTTCTTTTATTTTTGTATTTTGTTGCACCATATCATTACTGGAGTTGAATCTTGACATAATTTACTTATATACTGTAAAGATATTAAATTTTTTGTTAAAATTTTACTTTAAAAAATTTTTTTTTAAAAGTGGGCGTGGTCCTTCTCCGATTTTGCTAATTTTTATTAAGCGTACATACAGTAATAAGAGTAACGTTCCTGCCAAATTTCATCATGATATCTTCAACGACTGCCAAATTACAGCTTGCAAAAGTTTTAAATTACCTTCTTTAAAAAGTGGGCGGTGCCACGCCCATTGTCCAAAATTTTACTAATTTTATATTTTGCGTCATAAGTTCAACTCATCTACCAAGTTTCGTCGCTTTATCTGTATTTTGTAATGAATTATCGCACTTTTTCGATTTTTCGAAATTTTCGATATCGAAAAAGTGGGCGTGGTTATAGTCCGATATCGTTCATTTTAAATAGCGATCTGAGATGAGTGCTCAGGAACCTACATACCAAATTTCATCAAGATACCTCAAAATTTACTCAAGTTATCGTGTTAACGGACGGACGGACGGACATGGCTCAATCAAATTTTTTTCGATCCTGATTATTTTGATATATGGAAGTCTATATCTATCTCGATTCCTTTATATATGTACAACCAACCGTTATCCAATCAAACTTAATATACTCTGTGAGCTCTGCTCAACTGAGTATAAAAAGAAGACAGCCCATCAATATCTTTTTTTAAAGAAGATTGTAGCGACGAGATGCCAATAATAATATCTGATTCCGATACCAATAGTGAGCCAAAGTCCAAGGAATTAGCTGTATCAGAACCAACCCTAACATCCGAAATATTAGAGTCGACAACAAAATTAGATTTGAAAAAGTAGAAGAAAATGAAAATGTTTCTGCAGAGCGAAATCAAAAGCCCTTGGAATCATGGCAGGAATACTGTTTGTGGTATTACATACATATATAAATAAATTAGCTGTACCCGACAGATGATATTCTGGATCAACCTGGTCCACATTTTGGTCGATATCTCGAAAACGCCTTCACATATACAACTAAGGGCCACTACCTTTTAAAAGCCTCATTAATACCTTTAATTTGATACCCATATCGTACAAACACATTATAGAGTCACCCCTGGTCCATCTTTATGGCGATATCTCGAAAAGGCGCCCACCTATATACCTAAGGCTCACTCCCTTTTAAAATACTCATGTAACACCTTTCATTTGATACCTATGTCATACAAACACATTATAGGTTCATTTTCCTACTGGTGATTTTCCCTTATTCTCTCCAACTTAGCCTTCCTTACTTGTTTGAGGTTGGTTGTTGTTTGTGACGCTTTCCACCAAACAAGAACCCATAGTATAGAATAGGGTTTACAATCGTTGTATATACCCAATGAGAAGAGAAGGCGATAAACCCCACGTACACCCCAGCATTCTTTTATATGCATAAAGTGCGCTCGAGGCATTCTTTACCCTCTCCTCCATGTTAAGCTTCCACGACAGCTTACTGTCTAGGATGATTCCTAGATATTTTGTGCAAGGTTTCTCCGGTAGGGTCATCCCTCCTAACTTAGGCCTGGTCCAATTTGGGACCTTGTACCTTCTCGTAAACAAGACCATATTCGTCTACTCAGCGTTAGCTGTCAATCCGACATTACGCCCGATCCATCAAAGAGCTAATCGTTGGAAGGTACTTTCCACTTATGACAATTGCAAACGTCAACTGCGTAAGCCGTAAGTTTTATTGGTCCCTCATCGAATCGTCTGAGTAGTTGGTTGATTACAGCAGAGGTGATAGCACCCCCCCTGCGGCGTGCTCCTGCCCACAGATTTCGTGGCCTCATACAATCCCCATTGCGAGGTAATCTTCCTGCAATTTAACATGCAACAGATCGGTCTGGTTAAGGCTGCATGTACTTTAATGTGATTAAGACCATCCATGATCGCCCATTTAGAAACATTGTTGAACGCCCCGTCAATGTCTAAGACGACTCCTAGAGCATATTCCTTATATTCCAGGGAATTCTCTATGCTTATTACCACCCTATGCAGTGCGGTGTTTACCGACTTGACTTTGTACGCATGTTGTTTGCTTATCTTACCATAAATTCACATATACCAGGTACAGGGTTAGTCATTTTTCGGAAATGAACATTCTGCATTTTTTCAGCTAACTAATATGGTGGGAAACAAAATACGGTTTCTAAGGAATTGTTGATAATTATTTGATTTTTCAATATTTGTTTTCTTTTCTTTAACTTATTTTCTCAAGCCGACACAAATTTTAAATTCTTCCGCCGTGGTACGTTGAGGTGTTATATATTTAAATGAGCAATTCGAAAATCTGCAAAAATTTATAATTTCAATGGAATGCTCGAATGTAGACTTTGTCATTGTACTTCTTAGCCAAATATTAAATAACCACCTAAAACTTCCTCTGAAGGGATTTTTTGCATAGGCAAACGAACTTTTCCTAAATTTATTATATGACATTTTTTAATAATGAAGACAATTTCCGTGCATAATATGTAGATGCTTTTTCTTTTTTTTGTATAGAAAATTTATTATTTTGAGAAGAAATGCCTTTGGTGAAAAATCATTCCCATTTTGATTTATTTGAGTGTATAACTGATATCTCAGATTTACAAAGCTTCGATGGCTTCGGGGGGCTTCCCCCACTTCGCCCTCCGTGGATTCGCCACTGGGGTTTTGATTTAATCCCCAATTTATCTGCGTGTTGATGGCGTTTTAGCGCGGTGGTAGTGCTATGTAGCTTTCGAAAGCCATTCTGATGTTTGGCAAGACGCAAGTTTGCAGTTAAATAGGGAAGCAGAATGGCTTCAAGTGTCTTGGCCACTGGCGATAGGAGAGATATCGGACGATAAGATTCTCCTATGTTGGTTGGTTCCCTAGGCATTTTCCATGAAGGTGGGCAAGGACAGGTTGAAGGTAAGCGGTATTTAAATCCCTCTGCCACATTTTTTAAGCATCGGCAATGCTATGATGCTTTAAATAGTTTAGCATGAACGATGGCACCTTCATGTTGTTGTTGTTGTTGTAGCGATTAGGTTACTCCCCGAAGGCTTTGGGGAGTGTTATCGATGTGATGGTCCTTTGTCGGATACAGATCCGATACGCTCCGGTAACACAGCACCATTAAGGTGCTGGCCCGACCATCTCGGGAACGATTTATATGGCCACATTAAACCTTCAGGCCATCCCTCCCTCCCCACCCCCAAGTTCTATGAGGAGCTTGGGGTCGCCAGAGCCTCGTCTGTTAGTGAAACGGGATTCGCCGCTCGAAGGTGAGGTTGACATTGGGTTGGAGAAGCTATATATTGCGCTACACAACCCCTTGAATCCCATGGCACCTTCATCCTCTTTGGTGGTGATGGTATTAGGGGTCGCGCTGTTTTTATGCTTGTGTTCGCGTCTGTTGGCCCGCCCCGTACTGTCGGCGGAAAGCGTTCACGCATTTTTTTTCGCATCCGATAGCATTTATCGCCATGGCGATGGATATTTTGTTGTTGTGCTTACTCGGGTGCGATATGGACTTTACGGTAGACCATAACTTACCTACATCGGCAGAGAAGTTATAATTCTTAAAGTACTCCTTCCATTCCACCAACTTATGTGGCGGGATTTTCAGAATTTTTCCAGCGGAAAGCAAAGCGGCAGCAAAGCGATTGTCTGCATATGTTTTATAAGTCTTCCCACTTTCCTTTTTTGAAGTTGATGAAAGTTGAAGTTGATGGGTAGGTGGTTGGATGCCAATGTTACCATCGGCTGCCAGTTGATGCAATTAACAAGGTTTGCGCTCACGATCGAAATGTCTGGAGAACTATGAAAGCTTTCTAGCATACGTGTGGGGCTTTGACGATCCAGGACAGTGTCTCTACGGCCGATGTCGGGATAAAATGGATTATATTGCACTGAGTAGTGGGTGATAAATGCGAGTCCCCCTCGGTTTCCACTCTCGCGATCTGTCTGTGGACGTTGTACCCAGGTCTGCAAAGCAAATCTTGCCGCAAGTTTAATCTCATGGACCATATTAATGCGGATGATGTGCCGCTTCATAAAAACAACTATCACCGTGATCTTCGTAGCTAACCCATTACAGTTTAACTGCAGTATTCTATAGTGCAACGGGAAAGACGTCGTCACTCTGGGGATAAGTGACGGGTGACTGCGCCTGGGTTGAGGGAGGCTAGGCTGCAAGTGCTGTTGTGGCCTTAGGACTGAGCGTTAGCTTCGGAGTACCCGGTTAAGTTGGGATTGCGGCCTGGCAACATGGCGCGATGAAACCTGTCGGGGGTTCCCAGAGCGTCTAGGAAAGTAGCACCATCCAAGAGGCAGATGTCGCAAGCATATATATTATGTGCTGGCAAACGCGCACAAGGTGGTGGGGACTAAGAGTCTGTTTCCCTGACCTACTCTTGTCGGAGAGGGGGCGAGAAGACGGAGGCAGAGGCTGATGCTTTGCATTGCTACCTACTTTGCTACAGAGATTGTAGTTATGGGCCGTCATCTCCGTAAGCACTTCGAAGAAATCCGGCATAAAAAATCAGCATATAAAAAGGCCCACACAATCATCCTATACCGATAAATGCCCGCAAACCCCGTTCTTAATGTCAACTACCCGCAGCTCGCAGACTTCCCAGGAAGCGTCACTCTGGCACAACCGCAGCACTGCTAAGACAACAACAACCGGTTTTGTTTTTATATTCATCGCTTTTTAATCAGTTTCAGACTTTTATTTGATTTTGATTTGTTTCGCAAAACCGCCAGAACTGATCCAGGACGAATACGTCTTGCAATGATCCCAAAAACTGATCGTTAACATATATTCTCTAGGGGAACTGGTACCAATGGAAACTGTTGAATCTAATGTGCCTTTCATAAATACACGACCTCAAATACATCAATTCAATGCGGGGTTAAATAGCTAAACATGTGTATTTTACCGGAAATCATTACTCGCACATACAATGCAACGTTGTTACAAGAACAACAGCAGCAGCAACAACGGCAGCAACAACAGCAGCTACAACAAGCCGTACAAATGGCAATACCTGATTTACTGCAACATACACAACCGCAGATGATCCCAACTGTCGATTTTCCAGCTCAGGCGACATTACAACAACAATTGGACTGGGCAAGAGCTTGTGGTACAACACCAGCTGCAATGGTAATAATCGTTGTTATTAATCATGATTCAATCACAAGAGGTTTGCTCGACAGACACATTTTTTGACAATTGCAGCCATTTTGCTCCCAAATCGAATTGACATCGGTTAAATGTGCTGTTTCTTTGCAATTTTTCGAAAAATATTAGTAGTAGAAATAGGAAGCAATCAGTTTACAAATACCCTATAAGTACTAAACTGCATAATTCCTTAGAACATTTATTTAAATTTTATGATGAATTTATTAACTATGCCATGATCTATTAGTGTGGCTGAACATAGGTTTTATGAAAAGTACGGACACCAAGGAATCGTGCACTTTCGTAAACCTATGAACATACGAAACCTAAACCACTTCAAAATTCATCGTTCAACGTCAAAAACCCGACTAGTAAATTGATTCACGTAAAAATGTCATTAGTAAATAATAGAGATACCATAACGAAATACAGGTACTTTGAGCATGTTAGCTTATTCATTCCGTATGTTAGGAACATTCGTCTCCATTTAAGAATTTGGGGAATCGGTTTATATTTTGAATATTATGTATATTCGGACCTCGTGAGGTAATATCAAACGAACGTGTTCCGAATAATCTAAATTACCGTTTTATCCGGAACACTTCCATGAATACTTAAAGTAAAGCAGCTTTCCGAAATTTCAGAATAAAAAGGTAAATACTCCCTGTGTAGCAGGACCGCAAAAAAACTGAACTCTTCTGTCAAAGTCAAGACCGGAATATAAAGTTCTAAAACAATAAGACATTTTCTTTTAATTTTTTGTCAGACCATGTCGGCTGTGTTTTCAATATCGTCCTATCTCAAAATATTTTTCAAAAACTTCCCATTTCATGATTTGTCACAAAAAAGCCCTATATTAGAATTAGTTTGAAGAACGCCTCAAAATGCTTTTCATTAACTCCCTCTTATGTCAAAATGCATTGAACTTATGCTCATATAGGGAGGAAACAAATTTTGATATAGTGTATTTTTGAATAAAATTCTAAACCAACATAGCTCTTTATCAATTCACGAAATATTTAGTAGAAAATGAATTATTTCCTCCAAAACCTGTTGGCATTTACAAATTTATTATCACTACTAATATACTACTAAAGGTACTTTTCTACTACAATTTTCGCTAAAGGGGATTGAATTATTATCCGTTTTCCTTACTTCGTAAAAGCAACCCGTCCAGATTTTTCAATTTGGGAGTGTCAAAGCTCTGCCGTCATTGAAGAACAAACCTCTAGTAATTGAATCATGGTTATTAATGTGTTATTTGTTGGCGAGCGAAAAATAGCAAGAAAGAGTATCGACATATCTGTGGGTCATAAGCGATAACCGCCTAAAGCTGGAGACATTGGTGCTTTATCGGTAACCGTATCGGTAACCTTATAACAGCTGATTCGACCAACCTTATGAGAATCAATTAAATCGATTATTGGTTTGGCGCCGATACCCCGCTTAGGTCGTCGTCAACCGTTTATATCGTACCGGACAAAACCCCCAATTGGGGTGTTTTGGGTTTCGGCTTCACCATTAGTTGCTTTCTTAACCATCCGCCCAGTCACGTAACCCGACCTAATTAAAAAAAAAAAGAGAAATACATTAAAACAAAGATGATTGACTGGTTAAGGCGTGAAGGCCGGCGTGGGAGGGGGGGGGGGATGGGGGAGGGGATAGGGGTGGGATGGGAGATTTGGGGGGGGGGGGGGGGAATAGTGATAGAGTCGTAGGGATAGGGGATTATACGTAGGTGGGGGGGCGTCCTTCGGAGTTGCGCGAGTCCACCCCCCAAAGAATATACGGAAAAAAAAAAAAAAAATAAAGATTAAACAAGAAAAGCAGAACGATAAATAAAAAAAAAGCGACACATTAAAAATACACGGGAAGTAAGAAGAGGAAAGGGCAAGCCAGAATGGATCTCGACTCCGTGGGATTGCTAATGTCCCCGCATGGTACAAGCGGTGTGTTTATCTTAGTGAGTTTAATAGGCGATGCACGAGCAACGAATATTAGAAGAAATAAAGTTACCTTATTTATTCTTCTTATATTATTATTAAATAGTTGGGAGAATGTTAGCTACGTTAAAATAAAATATGTTTAATCGATATTGTTTTTTTTGTTGGTATAGATGGTGTAGGTGATGTAGACCCATAGAAGTGTTAACTTGGGTTGAGAAGGAGAAGGGAAGGAAGAAGGAAATAGAGAAGAGAAGGGAAAAAATGAAAAAAATAGAAAATAAAAAATAATGGTGAGGCACTTAAAAGACAAAGAAAGGCATAAAACATAATAACATTTAACACACTTTTTTATCTATTTTTAACAGATGATAAATACCAAAATTGGCGTGAGCTACGTTAGAAAAAAAAGACGGTGCGGGCACGCCCATCCTCTTTTTCTAAGGACTACAGCAGATTTTGTTCTATTGTAGTTCATGCTTTTTTTACACTAGGATGACTAGCGGACAGGAGTTACCCCACTGACATTAAAAAGCCAGCAAGCCATGATTGCCGTTACGTAATACGGACGTTTGTCGTTACGAAGCACCGGTATTTTGGGCAGCCACCGAGACCGGCGAACGAGACCCCCCCCACCATAAACTCGAAAGAAAAAGGGACATAACTCAAGCCTTCAACATATGTAGGAACGTTCAGTAATTAACTGAACGGGACGGTGTGATTGGGTAAGTTGTGCTTTTCTGTTGTATATTGTAAGAACATAACGTTATTTGTGTGGTCTTTCTGTGGTTGACATCTTGTTTACAGACAAGCAGCCACTGGTTGTGGTTTGCCATTGACCAGTTTTGCATGTGCTTGGTCGATTGCGTATGGTAATGGTTACACAACAACAGTCAAGTTCTTCCTTTTATTTATCAAAATAAAGCAATCTAGGAAAAATTTTATCTAGTTAAAAAAAAAAAAAAAAAAAATAATAAATAAAAATAATTTAAAAAATAAATACAAAAAAAAATAAATTTCATTTAATATATAAAAAATATAGAAAATTTTATAAATGATAAAAAAAGTAAGAAAAAATAAAAAAAATGGAGGGGCGCTGGCCGCAAGCGCCAGCGACCGCATAACACAAAAATGAATACGCAACATTAATATACAATCGCAGCCCCGGCCGCACAAATCCGCGTCACGGTGGCAAAGTATGAGTTGAGCGTCTCTTGACGCATGAATGTAAATATAGTTTCTCTATTATTTAAATAGGGGTTTAGCACTATGTGAATTTAATTAAAAGACACCAGGCCGGGCCCGACTAATGGCAAAAGATATATTAAAGATTTATCGATTATTTTTAAAACATACAGGTATTTTTTAATTAATCCTGTCTTTTATTTTTAATTACAGATATGTGTCAATCATTGTGGTCTGTCCCGGATCCGATTATTTTATTATCTAGATATATTATTATACATAAAAATTTGTAATTATATTAGCCGCGATTTATATCTGAATTGTACTAGAAAATACATTTCGAAATTTGTTTTAATTTTAATACCCGTACCCGTAATATTCCCCCGCCAGCCTAGATTTTTTGCGATTAATTGTGTTTTTAATAATATTCTATTTTGAATTCAGTAATATTATATTTTGCCCCGTAGAACTTCTAGTAAATCCCGATAAATTTTATAATCATTAATAAACATTAGATCAAAAAAATAAATTAGTTATTTTGAATTAATTCAATAAATTACATTATCACTTATACAATAGTATTTTTATTTAATCTGGTATTTATTGATGATTAATGAAAATAAAATTTATAAATGATTAGATATTAGACCGTCAGATTTAATGTTTTTAGAGAGAACCCGATCGGGGCGAGAGACATATGTTGATTATTACTCACGACTCTCTCTATCTTGCGGTATTTGGAAAAAATGATGGAAATTATGTTTACACAAATTGAAGGCTCACGATTTCTGAAAGTTAAATATTAAAATTTGAAATATGTTACACTTGTTGATAATTGTTTACAACACCGCCACCCGATCACGAACCGAATTATTAGTACACCTTTTTAATTCCTTCTACGATGGTAGTTTAAGTTACGATCCGATGGATTATATAATATATATTATGTAGCTTGAATTATTAATCTTAGATAAGTTGGTTGTGAAAGTTATGGTGATTGTAATATATAAAAGTAATGGTTGGGTATCATTATTTTGGGACACGTTATCTTATATACCAATATATATTACCATTTAATTTACTGATGGTCTGGGAGGTTTTTATGCATTATATTTAATAATAATTGCGCATATAATTTGGTCCGCTTACGCCTTTATGCTGCTTTTTCAAAAAAAAAAAAAAAAAAAAAAAAAAATACTTCATTACTTGAAAATTAAGTTAAACGTATAGTGATCGTTTTAAATGCCAGCAAAACATGAAAACCTATGAATTAATATCTATGTTTTAAATAAAATGTTACAGCACCCATTTGCACAAAACATTAAAAACGCATAGTAATGATCCGTCTTTTTGACTGTGTGCTCTTTGAGTAGGAGGAACCGGAATTGGGGGAAAGAAGAACAAGGAAAATAGTGAGTGTGCAGAATCAATGTTTTATGTTGCCGAAGTGTCAAGAGCTTGACCCCCCGCAACGAAAATTGCATATTTATCAGATTAAAAGAGGAAGAGACTGGAGGCTGAGAGGGAGATGGATCGTCTCTGCTCGTTTGCTAGGAGGATATATAGATCATAAGAAGCTTTCTCTGAAATATGAGGATGACTGCTCTTTTCTCGCGTGGAAGGCTGAGACTGACGGAGATGAAAATTAAACAAATACATATTTTTAATTACAACTTTAATCTAACCGTCTTTCGACATCCGTATCTGGTAATGATCTCTGTGATTGCATTTTAAAAGAAGGACTGTTATGTTTTTAAAGTCGTGTGGTTGTGCCGCATGTGATGGAAATCAATTTGTATTTGGGTTGAATCTGTAATCGATGGTATTTTAT
>JARSSU010025243.1:0-13379 GCA_029619165.1 Eurosta solidaginis
ATGCGTTAAAACAAATCGTAACGTTATTTATCAATTTAAACTCTAGAATTAAAGGATATACAACGAGAAAACAACGTTTGACAACCTTTAAACAGTTTTAATAACTATCTCAAAAATAGTCGCTCTGATGCAAACAACTGATGAGTTATCTACTTAAATTTGTGAACAAAACGACTTACGTATTTTAAACATGCTAACCTTTAGCCCGGTAAGCAAATTAAAAAAAAACGCAATATGTAGGCTACACGAGAACGGAGACGTCGAGTAACCAAAACAAATGCGTTTAAACAAATTCGTACACGTTATTTATCAATTTGAACTCTAGATTAAAGGATATACAACGAGAAACAACGTTTGACAACCTTTAAAACAGTTTTAATAACTATCTCAAAATTATCGCTCTGATGCAAACAACTGATGAGTTATCTACTTAAATATGATGAACAAAACGACTTACGTATTTTAAACATGCTAACCTTTAGCCCAGGTAAGCAAATTAAAAAAAAACGCAATATGTAGGCTACACGAGAACGGAGACGTCGAGTAACCAAAACAAATGCGTTAAACAAATTCGTACACGTTATTTATCAATTTAACTCTAGAATTAAAGGATATACAACGAGAAAACAACGTTTTGACAACCTTTAAACAGTTTTAATAACTATCTCAAAAATTATCGCTCTGATGCAAACAACTGATGAGTTATCTACTTAAATATGATGAACAAAACGACTTACGTATTTTAAACATGCTAACCTTTAGCCAGGTAAGCAAATTAAAAAAAAACGCAATATGTAGGCTACACGAGAACGGAGACGTCGAGTAACCAAAACAAATGCGTTAAACAAATTCGTACACGTTATTTATCAATTTAACTCTAGAATTAAAGGATATACAACGAGAAACAACGTTTGACAACCTTTAAACAGTTTTAATAACTATCTCAAAAATTATCGCTCTGATGCAAACAACTGATGAGTTATCTACTCAAATTTGATGAACAAAACGACTTACGTATTTTAAACATGCTAACCTTTAGCCCGGTAAGCAAATTAAAAAAAAACGCAATATGTAGGCTACACGAGAACGGAGACGTCGAGTAACCAAAACAAATGCGTTAAACAAATTCGTACACGTTATTTATCAATTTAACTCTAGAATTAAAGGATATACAACGAGAAACAACGTTTGACAACCTTTTAAACAGTTTTAATAACTATCTCAAAAATTATCGCTCTGATGCAAACAACTGATGAGTTATCTACTTAAATTTGATGAACAAAACGACTTACGTATTTTAAACATGCTAACCTTTAGCCGGTAAGCAAATTAAAAAAAAACGCAATATGTAGGCTACACGAGAACGGAGACGTCGAGTAACCAAAACAAATGCGTTAAACAAATTCGTACACGTTATTTATCAATTTAACTCTAGAATTAAAGGATATACAACGAGAAACAACGTTTGACAACCTTTAAACAGTTTTAATAACTATCTCAAAAATTATCGCTCTGATGCAAACAACTGATGAGTTATCTACTTAAATATGATGAACAAAACGACTTACGTATTTTAAACATGCTAACCTTTAGCCCGGTAAGCAAATTAAAAAAAAACGCAATATGTAGGCTACACGAGAACGGAGACGTCGAGTAACCAAAAACAAATGCGTTAAACAAATTCGTACACGTTATTTATCAATTTAACTCTAGAATTAAAGGATATACAACGAGAAACAACGTTTGACAACCTTTAAACAATTTTAATAACTATCTCAAAAATTATCGCTCTGATGCAAACAACTGATGAGTTATCTACTTAAATTTGATGAACAAAACGACTTACGTATTTTAAACATGCTAACCTTTAGCCCGGTAAGCAAATTAAAAAAAAACGCAATATGTAGGCTACACGAGAACGGAGACGTCGAGTAACCAAAACAAATGCGTTAAACAAATTCGTACACGTTATTTATCAATTTAACTCTAGAATTAAAGGATATACAACGAGAAACAACGTTTGACAACCTTTAAACAGTTTTAATAACTATCTCAAAAATTATCGCTCTGATGCAAACAACTGATGAGTTATCTACTTAAATTTGATGAACAAACGACTTACGTATTTTAAACATGCTAACCTTTAGCCCGGTAAGCAAATTAAAAAAAAACGCAATATGTAGGCTACACGAGAACGGAGACGTCGAGTAACCAAAACAAATGCGTTAAACAAATTCGTACACGTTATTTATCAATTTAACTCTAGAATTAAAGGATATACAACGAGAAACAACGTTTGACAACCTTTAAACAGTTTTAATAACTATCTCAAAAATTATCGCTCTGATGCAAACAACTGATGAGTTATCTACTTAAATTGATGAACAAAACGACTTACGTATTTTAAACATGCTAACCTTTAGCCCGGTAAGCAAATTAAAAAAAAACGCAATATGTAGGCTACACGAGAACGGAGACGTCGAGTAACCAAAACAAATGCGTTAAACAAATTCGTACACGTTATTTATCAATTTAACTCTAGAATTAAAGGATATACAACGAGAAACAACGTTTGACAACCTTTAAACAGTTTTAATAACTATCTCAAAAATTATCGCTCTGATGCAAACAACTGATGAGTTATCTACTTAAATTTGATGAACAAAACGACTTACGTATTTTAAACATGCTAACCTTTAGCCCGGTAAGCAAATTAAAAAAAAACGCAATATGTAGGCTACACGAGAACGGAGACGTCGAGTAACCAAAACAAATGCGTTAAACAAATTCGTACACGTTATTTATCAATTTAACTCTAGAATTAAAGGATATACAACGAGAAACAACGTTTGACAACTTTAAACAGTTTTAATAACTATCTCAAAAATTATCGCTCTGATGCAAACAAACTGATGAGTTATCTACTTAAATATGATGAACAAAACGACTTACGTATTTTAAACATGCTAACCTTTAGCCCAGGTAAGCAAATTAAAAAAAAACGCAATATGTAGGCTACACGAGAACGGAGACGTCGAGTAACCAAAACAAATGCGTTAAACAAATTCGTACACGTTATTTATCAATTTAACTCTAGAATTAAAGGATATACAACGAGAAACAACGTTTGACAACCTTTAAACAGTTTTAATAACTATCTCAAAAATTATCGCTCTGATGCAAACAACTGATGAGTTATCTACTTAAATTGATGAACAAAACGACTTACGTATTTTAAACATGCTAACCTTTAGCCCGGTAAGCAAATTAAAAAAAAACGCAATATGTAGGCTACACGAGAACGGAGACGTCGAGTAACCAAAACAAATGCGTTAAACAAATTCGTACACGTTATTTATCAATTTAACTCTAGAATTAAAGGATATACAACGAGAAACAACGTTTGACAACCTTTAAACAGTTTTAATAACTATCTCAAAAATTATCGCTCTGATGCAAACAACTGATGAGTTATCTACTTAAATATGATGAACAAAACGACTTACGTATTTTAACATGCTAACCTTTAGCCGGTAAGCAAATTAAAAAAAAACGCAATATGTAGGCTACACGAGAACGGAGACGTCGAGTAACCAAAACAAATGCGTTAAACAAATTCGTACACGTTATTTATCAATTTAACTCTAGAATTAAAGGATATACAACGAGAAACAACGTTTGACAACCTTTAAACAGTTTTAATAACTATCTCAAAAATTATCGCTCTGATGCAAACAACTGATGAGTTATCTACTTAAATTTGATGAACAAAACGACTTACGTATTTTAAACATGCTAACCTTTAGCCCGGTAAGCAAATTAAAAAAAAACGCAATATGTAGGCTACACGAGAACGGAGACGTCGAGTAACCAAAACAAATGCGTTAAACAAATTCGTACACGTTATTATCAATTTAACTCTAGAATTAAAGGATATACAACGAGAAACAACGTTTGACAACCTTTAAACAGTTTTAATAACTATCTCAAAAATTATCGCTCTGATGCAAACAAACTGATGAGTTATCTACTTAAATTTGATGAACAAAACGACTTACGTATTTTAAACATGCTAACCTTTAGCCCGGTAAGCAAATTAAAAAAAAACGCAATATGTAGGCTACACGAGAACGGAGACGTCGAGTAACCAAAACAAATGCGTTAAACAAATTCGTACACGTTATTTATCAATTAACTCTAGAATTAAAGGATATACAACGAGAAACAACGTTTGACAACCTTTAAACAGTTTTAATAACTATCTCAAAAATTATCGCTCTGATGCAAACAACTGATGAGTTATCTACTTAAATATGATGAACAAAACGACTTACGTATTTTAACATGCTAACCTTTAGCCCGGTAAGCAAATTAAAAAAAAACGCAATATGTAGGCTACACGAGAACGGAGACGTCGAGTAACCAAAACAAATGCGTTAAACAAATTCGTACACGTTATTTATCAATTTAACTCTAGAATTAAAGGATATACAACGAGAAACAACGTTTGACAACCTTTAAACAGTTTTAATAACTATCTCAAAAATTATCGCTCTGATGCAAACAACTGATGAGTTATCTACTTAAATATGATGAACAAAACGACTTACGTATTTTAAACATGCTAACCTTTAGCCCGGTAAGCAAATTAAAAAAAAACGCAATATGTAGGCTACACGAGAACGGAGACGTCGAGTAACCAAAACAAATGCGTTAAACAAATTCGTACACGTTATTTATCAATTTAACTCTAGAATTAAAGGATATACAACGAGAAACAACGTTTGACAACCTTTAAACAGTTTTAATAACTATCTCAAAAATTGTCGCTCTGATGCAAACAACTGATGAGTTATCTACTTAAATTTGATGAACAAAACGACTTACGTATTTTAAACATGCTAACCTTTAGCCCGGTAAGCAAATTAAAAAAAAACGCAATATGTAGGCTACACGAGAACGGAGACGTCGAGTAACCAAAACAAATGCGTTAAACAAATTCGTACACGTTATTTATCAATTTAACTCTAGAATTAAAGGATATACAACGAGAAACAACGTTTGACAACCTTTAAACAGTTTAATAACTATCTCAAAAATTATCGCTCTGATGCAAACAACTGATGAGTTATCTACTTAAATATGATGAACAAAACGACTTACGTATTTTAAACATGCTAACCTTTAGCCCGGTAAGCAAATTAAAAAAAAACGCAATATGTAGGCTACACGAGAACGGAGACGTCGAGTAACCAAAACAAATGCGTTAAACAAATTCGTACACGTTATTTATCAATTTAACTCTAGAATTAAAGGATATACAACGAGAAACAACGTTTGACAACCTTTAAACAGTTTTAATAACTATCTCAAAAATTATCGCTCTGATGCAAACAACTGATGAGTTATCTACTTAAATTTGATGAACAAAACGACTTACGTATTTTAAACATGCTAACCTTTAGCCCGGTAAGCAAATTAAAAAAAAACGCAATATGTAGGCTACACGAGAACGGAGACGTCGAGTAACCAAAACAAATGCGTTAAACAAATTCGTACACGTTATTTATCAATTTAACTCTAGAATTAAAGGATATACAACGAGAAACAACGTTTGACAACCTTTAAACAGTTTTAATAACTATCTCAAAAATTATCGCTCTGATGCAAACAACTGATGAGTTATCTACTTAAATTTGATGAACAAAACGACTTACGTATTTTAAACATGCTAACCTTTAGCCGGTAAGCAAATTAAAAAAAAACGCAATATGTAGGCTACACGAGAACGGAGACGTCGAGTAACCAAAACAAATGCGTTAAACAAATTCGTACACGTTATTTATCAATTTAACTCTAGAATTAAAGGATATACAACGAGAAACAACGTTTGACAACCTTTAAACAGTTTTAATAACTATCTCAAAAATTATCGCTCTGATGCAAACAACTGATGAGTTATCTACTTAAATATGATGAACAAAACGACTTACGTATTTTAAACATGCTAACCTTTAGCCCGGTAAGCAAATTAAAAAAAAACGCAATATGTAGGCTACACGAGAACGGAGACGTCGAGTAACCAAAACAAATGCGTTAAACAAATTCGTACACGTTATTTATCAATTTAACTCTAGAATTAAAGGATATACAACGAGAAACAACGTTTGACAACCTTTAAACAGTTTTAATAACTATCTCAAAAATTATCGCTCTGATGCAAACAACTGATGAGTTATCTACTTAAATTGATGAACAAAACGACTTACGTATTTTAAACATGCTAACCTTTAGCCCGGTAAGCAAATTAAAAAAAAACGCAATATGTAGGCTACACGAGAACGGAGACGTCGAGTAACCAAAACAAATGCGTTAAACAAATTCGTACACGTTATTTATCAATTTAACTCTAGAATTAAAGGATATACAACGAGAAACAACGTTTGACAACCTTTAAACAGTTTTAATAACTATCTCAAAAATTATCGCTCTGATGCAAACAACTGATGAGTTATCTACTTAAATTTGATGAACAAAACGACTTACGTATTTTAAACATGCTAACCTTTAGCCGGTAAGCAAATTAAAAAAAAACGCAATATGTAGGCTACACGAGAACGGAGACGTCGAGTAACCAAAACAAATGCGTTAAACAAATTCGTACACGTTATTTATCAATTTAACTCTAGAATTAAAGGATATACAACGAGAAACAACGTTTGACAACCTTTAAACAGTTTTAATAACTATCTCAAAAATTATCGCTCTGATGCAAACAACTGATGAGTTATCTACTTAAATTTGATGAACAAAACGACTTACGTATTTTAAACATGCTAACCTTTAGCCCGGTAAGCAAATTAAAAAAAAACGCAATATGTAGGCTACACGAGAACGGAGACGTCGAGTAACCAAAACAAATGCGTTAAACAAATTCGTACACGTTATTTATCAATTTAACTCTAGAATTAAAGGATATACAACGAGAAACAACGTTTGACAACCTTTAAACAGTTTTAATAACTATCTCAAAAATTATCGCTCTGATGCAAACAACTGATGAGTTATCTACTTAAATATGATGAACAAAACGACTTACGTATTTTAAACATGCTAACCTTTAGCCGGTAAGCAAATTAAAAAAAAACGCAATATGTAGGCTACACGAGAACGGAGACGTCGAGTAACCAAAACAAATGCGTTAAACAAATTCGTACACGTTATTTATCAATTTAACTCTAGAATTAAAGGATATACAACGAGAAACAACGTTTGACAACCTTTAAACAGTTTTAATAACTATCTCAAAAATTGTCGCTCTGATGCAAACAACTGATGAGTTATCTACTTAAATTTGATGAACAAAACGACTTACGTATTTTAAACATGCTAACCTTTAGCCCGGTAAGCAAATTAAAAAAAAACGCAATATGTAGGCTACACGAGAACGGAGACGTCGAGTAACCAAAACAAATGCGTTAAACAAATTCGTACACGTTATTTATCAATTTAACTCTAGAATTAAAGGATATACAACGAGAAACAACGTTTGACAACCTTTAAAACAGTTTTAATAACTATCTCAAAAATTATCGCTCTGATGCAAACAACTGATGAGTTATCTACTTAAATTTGATGAACAAAACGACTTACGTATTTTAAACATGCTAACCTTTAGCCCGGTAAGCAAATTAAAAAAAAACGCAATATGTAGGCTACACGAGAACGGAGACGTCGAGTAACCAAAACAAATGCGTTAAACAAATTCGTACACGTTATTTATCAATTTAACTCTAGAATTAAAGGATATACAACGAGAAACAACGTTTGACAACCTTTAAACAGTTTTAATAACTATCTCAAAAATTATCGCTCTGATGCAAACAACTGATGAGTTATCTACTTAAATTTGATGAACAAAACGACTTACGTATTTTAAACATGCTAACCTTTAGCCCGGTAAGCAAATTAAAAAAAAACGCAATATGTAGGCTACACGAGAACGGAGACGTCGAGTAACCAAAACAAATGCGTTAAACAAATTCGTACACGTTATTTATCAATTTAACTCTAGAATTAAAGGATATACAACGAGAAACAACGTTTGACAACCTTTAAACAGTTTTAATAACTATCTCAAAAATTATCGCTCTGATGCAAACAACTGATGAGTTATCTACTTAAATTTGATGAACAAAACGACTTACGTATTTTAAACATGCTAACCTTTAGCCCGGTAAGCAAATTAAAAAAAAACGCAATATGTAGGCTACACGAGAACGGAGACGTCGAGTAACCAAAACAAATGCGTTAAACAAATTCGTACACGTTATTTATCAATTTAACTCTAGAATTAAAGGATATACAACGAGAAACAACGTTTGACAACCTTTAAACAGTTTTAATAACTATCTCAAAAATTATCGCTCTGATGCAAACAACTGATGAGTTATCTACTTAAATTTGATGAACAAAACGACTTACGTATTTTAAACATGCTAACCTTTAGCCCGGTAAGCAAATTAAAAAAAAACGCAATATGTAGGCTACACGAGAACGGAGACGTCGAGTAACCAAAACAAATGCGTTAAACAAATTCGTACACGTTATTTATCAATTTAACTCTAGAATTAAAGGATATACAACGAGAAACAACGTTTGACAACCTTTAAACAGTTTTAATAACTATCTCAAAAATTATCGCTCTGATGCAAACAACTGATGAGTTATCTACTTAAATTTGATGAACAAAACGACTTACGTATTTTAAACATGCTAACCTTTAGCCCGGTAAGCAAATTAAAAAAAAACGCAATATGTAGGCTACACGAGAACGGAGACGTCGAGTAACCAAAACAAATGCGTTAAACAAATTCGTACACGTTATTTATCAATTTAACTCTAGAATTAAAGGATATACAACGAGAAACAACGTTTGACAACCTTTAAACAGTTTTAATAACTATCTCAAAAATTATCGCTCTGATGCAAACAACTGATGAGTTATCTACTTAAATTTGATGAACAAAACGACTTACGTATTTTAAACATGCTAACCTTTAGCCCGGTAAGCAAATTAAAAAAAAACGCAATATGTAGGCTACACGAGAACGGAGACGTCGAGTAACCAAAACAAATGCGTTTAAACAAATTCGTACACGTTATTTATCAATTTAACTCTAGAATTAAAGGATATACAACGAGAAACAACGTTTGACAACCTTTAAACAGTTTTAATAACTATCTCAAAAATTATCGCTCTGATGCAAACAACTGATGAGTTATCTACTTAAATTTGATGAACAAAACGACTTACGTATTTTAAACATGCTAACCTTTAGCCCGGTAAGCAAATTAAAAAAAAACGCAATATGTAGGCTACACGAGAACGGAGACGTCGAGTAACCAAAACAAATGCGTTAAACAAATTCGTACACGTTATTTATCAATTTAACTCTAGAATTAAAGGATATACAACGAGAAACAACGTTTGACAACCTTTAAACAGTTTTAATAACTATCTCAAAAATTTCGCTCTGATGCAAACAACTGATGAGTTATCTACTTAAATTTGATGAACAAAACGACTTACGTATTTTAAACATGCTAACCTTTAGCCCGGTAAGCAAATTAAAAAAAAACGCAATATGTAGGCTACACGAGAACGGAGACGTCGAGTAACCAAAACAAATGCGTTAAACAAATTCGTACACGTTATTTATCAATTTAACTCTAGAATTAAAGGATATACAACGAGAAACAACGTTTGACAACCTTTAAACAGTTTTAATAACTATCTCAAAAATTATCGCTCTGATGCAAACAACTGATGAGTTATCTACTTAAATTTGATGAACAAAACGACTTACGTATTTTAAACATGCTAACCTTTAGCCCGGTAAGCAAATTAAAAAAAAACGCAATATGTAGGCTACACGAGAACGGAGACGTCGAGTAACCAAAACAAATGCGTTAAACAAATTCGTACACGTTATTTATCAATTTAACTCTAGAATTAAAGGATATACAACGAGAAACAACGTTTGACAACCTTTAAACAGTTTTAATAACTATCTCAAAAATTATCGCTCTGATGCAAACAACTGATGAGTTATCTACTTAAATTTGATGAACAAAACGACTTACGTATTTTAAACATGCTAACCTTTAGCCCGGTAAGCAAATTAAAAAAAAACGCAATATGTAGGCTACACGAGAACGGAGACGTCGAGTAACCAAAACAAATGCGTTAAACAAATTCGTACACGTTATTTATCAATTTAACTCTAGAATTAAAGGATATACAACGAGAAACAACGTTTGACAACCTTTAAACAGTTTTAATAACTATCTCAAAAATTATCGCTCTGATGCAAACAACTGATGAGTTATCTACTTAAATTTGATGAACAAAACGACTTACGTATTTTAAACATGCTAACCTTTAGCCCGGTAAGCAAATTAAAAAAAAACGCAATATGTAGGCTACACGAGAACGGAGACGTCGAGTAACCAAAACAAATGCGTTAAACAAATTCGTACACGTTATTTATCAATTTAACTCTAGAATTAAAGGATATACAACGAGAAACAACGTTTGACAACCTTTAAACAGTTTTAATAACTATCTCAAAAATTATCGCTCTGATGCAAACAAACTGATGAGTTATCTACTTAAATTTGATGAACAAAACGACTTACGTATTTTAAACATGCTAACCTTTAGCCCGGTAAGCAAATTAAAAAAAAACGCAATATGTAGGCTACACGAGAACGGAGACGTCGAGTAACCAAAACAAATGCGTTTAAACAAATTCGTACACGTTATTTATCAATTTAACTCTAGAATTAAAGGATATACAACGAGAAAACAACGTTTGACAACCTTTAAACAGTTTTAATAACTATCTCAAAAATTATCGCTCTGATGCAAACAACTGATGAGTTATCTACTTAAATTTGATGAACAAAACGACTTACGTATTTTAAACATGCTAACCTTTAGCCCGGTAAGCAAATTAAAAAAAAACGCAATATGTAGGCTACACGAGAACGGAGACGTCGAGTAACCAAAACAAATGCGTTAAACAAATTCGTACACGTTATTTATCAATTTAACTCTAGAATTAAAGGATATACAACGAGAAACAACGTTTGACAACCTTTAAACAGTTTTAATAACTATCTCAAAAATTGTCGCTCTGATGCAAACAACTGATGAGTTATCTACTTAAATTTGTGAACAAAACGACTTACGTATTTTAACATGCTAACCTTTAGCCCGGTAAGCAAATTAAAAAAAAACGCAATATGTAGGCTACACGAGAACGGAGACGTCGAGTAACCAAAACAAATGCGTTAAACAAATTCGTACACGTTATTTATCAATTTAACTCTAGAATTAAAGGATATACAACGAGAAACAACGTTTGACAACCTTAAACAGTTTTAATAACTATCTCAAAAATTGTCGCTCTGATGCAAACAACTGATGAGTTATCTACTTAAATTTGATGAACAAAACGACTTACGTATTTTAAACATGCTAACCTTTAGCCCGGTAAGCAAATTAAAAAAAAACGCAATATGTAGGCTACACGAGAACGGAGACGTCGAGTAACCAAAACAAATGCGTTAAACAAATTCGTACACGTTATTTATCAATTTAACTCTAGAATTAAAGGATATACAACGAGAAACAACGTTTGACAACCTTTAAACAGTTTTAATAACTATCTCAAAAATTGTCGCTCTGATGCAAACAACTGATGAGTTATCTACTTAAATTTGATGAACAAAACGACTTACGTATTTTAAACATGCTAACCTTTAGCCCGGTAAGCAAATTAAAAAAAAACGCAATATGTAGGCTACACGAGAACGGAGACGTCGAGTAACCAAAACAAATGCGTTAAACAAATTCGTACACGTTATTTATCAATTTAACTCTAGAATTAAAGGATATACAACGAGAAACAACGTTTGACAACCTTTAAACAGTTTTAATAACTATCTCAAAAATTATCGCTCTGATGCAAACAACTGATGAGTTATCTACTTAAATTTGATGAACAAAACGACTTACGTATTTTAAACATGCTAACCTTTAGCCGGTAAGCAAATTAAAAAAAAACGCAATATGTAGGCTACACGAGAACGGAGACGTCGAGTAACCAAAACAAATGCGTTAAACAAATTCGTACACGTTATTTATCAATTTAACTCTAGAATTAAAGGATATACAACGAGAAACAACGTTTGACAACCTTTAAACAGTTTTAATAACTATCTCAAAAATTATCGCTCTGATGCAAACAACTGATGAGTTATCTACTTAAATATGATGAACAAAACGACTTACGTATTTTAAACATGCTAACCTTTAGCCGGTAAGCAAATTAAAAAAAAACGCAATATGTAGGCTACACGAGAACGGAGACGTCGAGTAACCAAACAAATGCGTTAAACAAATTCGTACACGTTATTTATCAATTTAACTCTAGATTAAAGGATATACAACGAGAAACAACGTTTGACAACCTTTAAACAGTTTTAATAACTATCTCAAAAATTATCGCTCTGATGCAAACAACTGATGAGTTATCTACTTAAATTGATGAACAAAACGACTTACGTATTTTAAACATGCTAACCTTTAGCCAGTAAGCAAATTAAAAAAAAACGCAATATGTAGGCTACACGAGAACGGAGACGTCGAGTAACCAAAACAAATGCGTTAAACAAATTCGTACACGTATTTATCAATTTAACTCTAGAATTAAAGGATGATACAACGAGAAACAACGTTTGACAACCTTTAAACAGTTTTAATAACTATCTCAAAAATTTCGCTCTGATGCAAACAACTGATGAGTTATCTACTTAAATTGATGAACAAAACGACTACGTATTTTAAACATGCAACCTTTAGCCAGGTAAGCAAATTAAAAAAAAACGCAATATGTAGGCTACACGAGAACGGAGACGTCGAGTAACCAAAACAAATGCGTTAAACAAATTCGTACACGTTATTATCAATTTAACTCTAGAATTAAAGGATATACAACGAGAAACAACGTTTGACAACCTTAAACAGTTTTAAATAACTATCTCAAAAATTACGCTCGATGCAAACAACTGAGGAGTTATCTACTAAATTGATGAACAAAACGACTTCCGTATTTAAACATGCTAACCTTTAGCCGGTAAGCAAATTACGCAATATGTAGGCTACACGAGAACGGAGACGTCGAGTAACCAAAAACAAATGCGTTAAACAAATTCGTACACGTTATTTACAATTTAACTCTAGAATTAAAGGATATACAACGAGAAACAACGTTTGACAACTTAAACAGTTTAATACTATCTCAAAAATT
>JARSSU010025244.1:0-25281 GCA_029619165.1 Eurosta solidaginis
ATGCCCACATTTCCAAAATTTATTACATTCTATTTTTGTCATAAAGTCATACATACCAAATTTCATCCCGTATCGATCTTTGGTAATGCATTGTCGCATTTTCATATTCCTCGAAAATTCGATATCGATTTTAATTGACGTAGGCGTGGATGTTATTAATTTTTATAAAATATTTGTATAATGGTAACTTAAACACTAGTATCAACTTCCATAATTTGAAATAGACATTACTTTTATCGTAATAGACTGTGATGTTTCACCACAGAAGGAAAAAAGGATACATGAAGATGTTTGCCCATGTCGCTCATATTATCTCAGTTGCAGCCCACAGCAGAGGACTCGACCCATTGTCGACTAGAAGAGCTCAATGTGAATCTCGTGTTCCATCCTCTTGGCAAATACTAGAAGCTTTCTAGACCTATGCCACTTGCTGCTTCTAGATATGAAAGCTGTATCACTGTAGCTGGAGCCTTAGCCTGGCATGAGCACAAAACGTGCTCGATCGTTTCCTCCTCCAACCCGCACTTCCTACATCTGCTATCACCGACCAAGCCTAAAGCCGCAAAGATGGGATTTATTCGTCCTTTCTTATGTCCATGTCTGTCTCTCGGTGGTGGGCGGAAGAAATCTGTAACGATGGCCTGTAAGAGCTTCATCCAGACCTTGGAATTGTTAAACGGATCAATGCCCACCGTCTGTGTTAGCTAAGCCATGATTAATGAAGAACCTGACTTTGTGAGCAGAGGAAGAGGAAGACACTTACTTCTTTGGAAAGATAAAATAAGGAAGTAGGAGATGGACTGCGTGCACAGCGTACTTAAATGCTTTGAATGCAATCGTGGATCGTGATATATTGGCATGTTGTCGACCATAACCTGGTATTATAATTTGCATTTGCTTGTGGTTTGTAAAACGCAAACTCGGGATGGACAGTATACGATCCCAAAACGCAAAATTTACCTATGTATGTAGACTAAGCATTAGGCTCATGAAGCATAAAGAGGTGAATGATGAAAAAAATAAATCAGAAGAGATCTTATAGCAACGATGCCTCAAAACGATGATAAAAAAGAAGTTTTTGTTCGAGATATTTTTATTTTATACAGTACAGGTCAAATTGGTACAGGGAAGTATTTTAAAAAAAGTTGTTTGCTATCCATTGCCTTCTATTTTGACCCTTATTAAAGTTATTGCCTATATTCTGTGTCATATTGCATAATTTAGAGTACAGTTGTGATAACCTGTAGTATTTGGCATCGAGATAGATATAGACTTCTATATATCAAAATCATCAGAATCGAAAAAAATTTGATTGAGCCATGTCCGTCCGTCCGTCCGTTAACACGATATCTTGAGTAAATATTAAGATATCTTCACCAAATTTGGTACATGAGCTCATCTGGACCCAGAATAGATTGGTATTGAAAATGAGCGAAATCGGATGATAACCACACCTACTATTTATATATATAACATTTTGGAAAGCACAAACAACCTGATTATTTAGTAAATAATACACCTACATAGAATGTTGAAATTTGACATGTGGACTGATATTGAGACTCTTGATAAAAATTTTGAAAAATATTTTTAAAATGAGCGTGGCATCGCCCAGTTGTGATAAAATCATATTTACAAATATTATTAATCATAAATCAAAAATCGTTGAACCTATCGTAACAAAATTCGGCAGAAAGGTTGCCTTTACTCTAAGGAATGCTTTGAAGAAAACTTAACGAAATCGGTTAAAGACCACGCCATTTTTATATAAAAGACTTTTAAAAGGGTCGTGGACGAATAAAATAAGCTATATCTTTGCAAAAAAGAGCTTTATATCAATGCTATTTCATTCCCAAGTGGATTTATAACAATAAATAGGAAAGGTTTCAATTAAAAAAAAATGGGCGTGGCACCGCCCGTTTTATGACTAATCAATTTTCTATGTTTCGGGAGCCATAACTCGAAGAAAAATTAACGGATCGTAATAAAATCGGGTACACAAATTTTCTCTATAGCAGGAAATATTTCTAGAAAAAATGGATGAGATCGGTTAAAGACCACTCCCAATTTTTGTATAAAAGATTTTTAAAACGGTCGTAGACGAAAATGATAAGCTATAACTTAGAAAAAAATAGTTTTGAATCAATGAGAAAATAGGGACACATAAACGGGCGGTGCCACGTGTTATGTAGAAAAGTAATTTATCTGAAATGAAAAGTACAATTGAAGCTCACGCTGAGTATATAATGTTCGGTTACACCCGAACTTAGATACCTTTACTTGTTTTATATCCAAATTGAGTCAACCGAAAGTCAATGCGGAGAAGACGGATATAGTCTTGTTTACAAAGAGGTACAAGGTCCCAAATTGGAACTGGCATAAGTTAAGAGGGGTGACATTACAAGAGAAACCTTGTGCAAAATTTAGGAATTATCCTAGACAGTAAGCTCTCATGGAAGCTCAACGTGGTGGGGAGGGTGAAGAAGGCCTCAACGGCAATTTATGCATGTAAAAGAATGCTGGGGTGTACGTGGGGCCTCTCGCCCTCTCTTTCTCATTGGATTTTTACAGCGATTGTAAGCCCTATTCTATACTATGGAGTTCTTGTTTGGTGAAAAGCCACACAAAAAACAACATACCTAATAAAATTAGAGGGGGTATGCAGACTATCGATGCTTAGCATTACGGGAGCCTTGAAAACAACCCCGACGGCTGCACTGTATACCATTTTGCACATTCCACCCGTAGACCTAGTAGCAAAGGACATAGCATTAACAACTGCAACCAGGCTCGGTGCCTCGGGGCAGCTTGAGCGCCGACAATATGGCCATAGTAGTATAGCGTCATCAATCACAATAGGAACAGACTACCTGATTCCCTATCTGCGCTTCGAGGGAGATCTTAAGGCCACAATAGAGGTGGACGGTTGGCGTGCGCAAATGGCGGACGAGGCGATACATGTGTACACCGATGGTTCCAAAGTAGTGGAAAGAGTAGGGTCTGCGGTATCCTGTGATGGATCCGGAAATAAGCAGATCCTACAGGCTGCCGGATTACTGTAGCGTTTTCTAAGCGGAAATATTAGCCGTAACAAAAGCAGTAGAAACCCTGGAAGAGAATAGCTTAAGCTGTAACCGTGTTAACTTTTATATTGACAGTCAAGCAGCAATTAAGACAATAATCTCGCATAGTACAGCATATAAATGCGTGTTAGAGTGTAAGCAGTCTCTGGAGAGAATCGGGACAGGGAGAAGTATACATCTATATTGGGTCCCAGCGCATATGGGAATAGATGGGAATGAGAAAGCGGATGAACTAGCTAAAAAGGGCGCATCCCTTGAAGCTTGCTCTGTAGACGCCCCAATTAGAATGGGCGAGATTAAGCGAAGGCGAGTGATGCACATGATCGACCAAGCGGGAAAGGCGTGGGTTCAAGCGCGGAACTGTAAAGTGTCGAAGATTATGTGTAGGTCTTACAACCTTAGACTGACAAAGTTGATTCTATCATTAAAAATGAGAGGACTGTATACTCATGACGGGTATTCTGACTGGGCACTGCCTTCTGGCGTCACATGCTTCAAAATTAGGCTTGGTCAGTGATAGCAGATGTAGCAAGTGCGGATTGGAGGAGGAAACGACCGAGCACGTTCTATGCTCGTGCCCTGCACTTGCCAGGCTAATACTCCAGCTATTAGGATGATACATCTGTCAGATCTAGAAGCAGCAAGTGGCTTAAGTCCTAGGAAGCTTCTAGTATTTGCCAAGAGGACGGAGTTATTTTATTTTATAACATTTTATAACATAGGTCCTGGTTTTTGATAGGGTTTTTCAGTTTGGTCGTTAAAACAAACTTCTGGTAACACTACAGACTCAATCAGTCTATGTGAGGTCCTCATGAACCGGCCAGTTCAACCTAATCTAACCTAAGTTAGCGAAAAATATAACAAAAATGTATTTTCCCGTGGGGTCATCATTTATAGAAATGTAACTTTCCTGAACATAAATAACTCTCAAACAGATAAATTGATAATCCAAGTGACGTGAATAGACCAAACGTGTTTCTGGCATTTTAAAATGCAAAATCCACGTTATTGTTTTTTCTGTATGTAATGCATAATCTATGTTCATACATATGTATGCATGTGCAAATATGCCCCTTGGCCACTTTTTATTTTTAAAGTTTATAGAATAAAGTAAAATAACATATAAAGATAAATAAAATTAACAGCTACATAAAAACGAAGCCGTCAATGAATGAAAAAATGTGCTTACGCATGCCCCTTAATAAATTCACCTTTAAATTGTTGGACATCCAGCGGGCGACAGTAAATTGTAAGGAACCAAAAGCCAAAATTGTTTATGTGTGTGAATATTTCCCATAGAAAATAGTTAGTATGAATATTTCGTAAGGCGTGTTCTGAAATTTATAGAAGGAAATAAAATTAATTTACAGCAATGCAGCATTTATAATAATACAATTTCAGCGACTATAAGTGAGGGGAAAAACTGTAAAGAATAAAATAGTATAATTCCTCCATACACTTTTTCAACTCGGCCACGCGATCCCACACCTCCACTAAACACTAAATACAAAGTTAGGCAAGCCTTGAAGTACGTGTAAGTACATACATATCTACATACGCACCAAAAGATGTGGACCTTACTTAAGGCTTATTTTATATGGCCAAAAGGCGTATGACATCATATCATCATCTATAAGGACTATCAGGAATAAGTTTTTTCTGAAAGATAACGTCATATACATATATGGCTTGTAACCCCTATAAAAAAGTCTTACATAAGTAATTATTATAAGACATTTACAAAAAGGCTTATATAAGGCCTTATAATAAGATACTACTTGCTGTTTTATAGATAAAGCTTTTAAGACAAAAGAAATCAGCCTTTGAAAGTTATTCTAAACGGGGTCACTCCTCGACAGTGGTTCAGCCAGCATAGGAAGAGTAATTCTGCCATGAAAATATTCTCAGTAAACTTCATTTATCTGACGTCATTTCCTGAATGTGATTTGTAGTCGGCATAAAACACCCGCCAATGTGTGAGAAAGATAAAAAAACAGTATAATAAGGACTGGAATTAGAGCTCCTAAGAAATATGAATTTAATATCTTTTAGGGATTCTTTGATTCTTCGATTTATTTATTGAAACTCTGTTTATTGCCGTTCTTAATGTTTCAAATATAAAGAAAATCTTATTTCCAGATCCCTTTAGAAAACTGAATTGCGAGGCTTCCCTAAAAATATATCGAAAATTTATCGGCTACAGATGGATTTAATTTATCTAAAATCCTGATTAAGTTAGGCAAGATTCAGCATTCATCCCGAATAAAGTAGTTCATTTGTGACTAAGTATTGCATAAAAATAAAACTATTACTTGCATTTATATTGGCGAATTGAAGTAAAATTACATTAGAGAAATACCTATTTTCAATTTAATGTTTTACTGTATGTCGCCGCTTTGGCTATTATCTGTGTCTTACAAGTACAAACATTGTTAGTTCCTGTGGAAAATGGGATGAAAACGTAAATTTTATATACACGGAAGGTGCATTTTTAAGTATGTCGTGATAAATATGAACTTCAGAATTTCCTTTACTTAAATCAGGCATCATTTTAAGGTGTATATATCTGGAGTGAAACCAGTATTCCTTATTACTTACAACCGCTTATGCCAGTTTTTTCTGGGTATATATTTACCTTTACTACTTTTAACTTGCGTGCTTAAAGTTGTAGATCAACTGCATATTACCTATATTTCATTGTCACAGTCATTTAGTGTTGGATGCGTTTGCGCTTTTTTTACGTTTTCTCAGCTCAAACACATTTTTTTTAATTTTCCTGACAGGTGGCATGATTTTAATATTAATTCATTCTTAAATGTTTATTTAATTTACTGACGCTTTCGAAATGTAAAATAGTCAAAAACTACTGCACACTTCCGCTGCAACTCATATAAAATTACCCTCATATTGTAATACGCTCACATATTTAAAAAAATTAATTACAAATTACAATAAATTTTCATTAATTTCAGATGCCCAGTTCTTATTCACCATGAATTCGAAACATGAAAAAAATAATGATAAATGTCTTAATGATTACATCGTAAATTTGTCAAATTGTCTTTGCCAATGATTTATATCCCGGCATTTACAATTGTCTATAGGCAACCGCATTGCAACACATCCTCAGATGTCCTTTATTCCAATTAACACTAGAATTCCATACTGTACTATATACATACTTATATATATAGTTAAGCACTTATACACTTGTGCCTGCAGTTATAGGCACTCATATTTATTTGGATTCCCAGTAAAAAATGTATGGATTAATACCAGAATGGAGCATTTAAGGAGTAATGACTTGTTCATCGATTTGGTACAATAACCGAGGAATCCAGAAATTTTGTAAAAGTCGGCAAAAAATTTACATTGATAGCTCGCTCATTGATACAGTTTGGAGTAATAAAGGAGCATAAAACGATTGATTGCTCGAGTATTATTACTCCTAATAATGGAGTAATCGTAACCGATAATATAATTGTAAATTTTGAAATAGCACAATTCTTCCAATAAATCAAATTGTTTCTATTTCATTTAGTTTGTAATTTATATTCGCACGTGATTGAAGTCTCGCGAAGTTATAAGTGAAAAAGTGATAAATAAATTAATAAATAAACATATACGGTTTATATACGGGTAAAAATATAACTACGAAATAAAATATGTGTGATAGCTTTTATTCTAAGCGACACTGCAGGCGACTAGTAAAAAAGGAAGTTGAAAAGTTTACTTCCAATAATGTAGAGACTTCTTCCTACTTTATTCAGAAGTGGTAAGAGAATTTTTTTTAACAATATTTTATATAATGAATGATCTTTTTAAAGCTCTTTATTGTTATGTTTTCCAGATTAGCTATATAAAAACCAGGTTTGATAAAATTAAAATTGAGAAAGTCTTATCAAAAATATTTCACTACAACGTTTTGCTTAAAATAAATTGGGATGGGAAGAAAGATAAAGTGGCGATAAACAAATACAAATTATTCAGCTATTTCGTTTTCGGTAAGAATGACAATATTTTATCTAACTTATATACATAAGTAAATAAATGTACATATATACATGAAATTTTTTCCCTTTTCGCAGAAACGCTGAAAGACAATTTTGCATCATATGGGCAATATGAAAATGCTATGAAAATAACATTTCGTAAATGTAAGGCAACATTTTACCGCAAAACATATTCGCTTAAATCTCCACGAAATAGCAATTCTTCATAAACATAAAATTTATACATAGATGATACATTCATCAATATGTAATTATCTAAAGTGGAATATAAATTTAGTTCTTTTGATTTTTTTAACCTATTTCATTGTTCTAATATGTATAATTTTAATAATGAATTGAATTTGAATTGAATTGTGTACGCATTTTCTTTCTGTGTATATTTGGACAAACTAAACATTGCTCACTTTATCCTCGTACTGGAGATAAAATACATCACTCCATTTCTGCTCCATTTGGATGTATGGAAGATTACTCCCTTTTTATTTGTTTTGGATGTAAAAAGGAGCTATAAATAGTGCTCACTTTGACATCCGTTAGGATCTCAAAGGGAGTGCTCGCCCGTAAGGACATGCAATGGTAAAAAGGAGTAAAAAATGTAAGGGACTTGGAGATTTGTGGATTAATCCAATGCTCGTAAAGGATCGATCTAAGATTAATATTTGGATGATACATTTTTTTACTGGGTAGCTGCATATATTAAAGAGACCAGTGAGCCGATATATTTAAAATTTAAGGTGACTGCCAATCTTATAGTTAATTAAAACTCATTTATTTAATTTGGGTATCACTGTTTAGATACGGAATGACTCCAATTGCCAGATCTCACCTGGATTTCTAAGTGAATTTGTATGCTACATGACTGGACAAACAAGTAATTTAAGCGAAATTTTATTCAACTCTGTCGCTTTAAAGAGAAACAAATCCTGAGCTCAAGTGCTCACGAATTGACGGAAGACCCCTCAATCTACTTAGAAAAAGTGAAAAGGAGACGAGTTGCAAATGATCTATCAAGCAGGAAAGGAATAGATAGCACTGCAGGGCTGCAACATTTCTAAGATATGTGCAATCTCATTTCAATTGAAAAACAAGTCAGAACGGGCTGTCTTCCGCTGTGCTGTAGACTTTATACCGCTTATGAATGGAGCTAAGCAATAATCTTATCGCATTCGTTTTATCCAACTAATTGGCTGTATAAGATTTAGAGAAGAAAGATAGAGGGAAGAAATATTTTCGATAAACAAAAAATAATAAGCGGCATTTTCGATAGATATAAAAAAAGATCTGTAATCATCACACAAATTATTACGTTTCTTGTTGTCTTCATGAGTTAGATATGACTATGAATCACTTATCTGAATAATGTATGACGTATACGCAAACAATCGATGAAATTTTAAGCTTCTAGCTGTTAAAATGGGGCAGAAATTACGAAAAGATTATATTGTTGTTGTTGTTGTATTAACGATAAAGACGCTCCCCGAAGGCTTTGGGGAGTATTATCGACGTTGTTGTTGTTGTTATAGCGATAAAGACACTTCCCGAAGGCCTTGGGGAGTGTTATCGATGTTGATGGTCCTTTGCCGGATGCAGATCCGGTACGTTCCGCTAACAAGCCCGACCATCTCGGGAACGATTTGTTATGACCACATGCAACCTTCTGGGCCATACCACCCCACCCCCTAGATCAATGAGGCGTTCGGGGTCGCCAGAGACTCGGCTGGTAATTAAACAGGATTCACCACGCATAGGTGAGGTTGACAATTGGGTAGGAGAAGCTATATATTGCGGTGGCTACACAACCTCTTGAATCCATTTTGTATTTTAGTCGCCTCTTACGACAGGCATACCTACCGCCGGTATATTCTTTTCCCCGTAACCTGCTGGGTATACGACCGATCTCAACGATCTTTTCAGATAACAAAATTTGCCATATACGAATGCACTTGGAGAAATTTGAAGCTACCATCTGATAAATTGAGAAAGAAAATTCGGTCCTATGGGGGATATATGCTATAGTGGTCCGTTCCGCTTCTTATAAATGTCTAATCGGACACCTAAATATACCCGCTCAATAAATTTTATCAAGATATATCAAAAATTTTTATTGTTATATCGGCCTTCTGATTTATAAGATCGCGGATTCGAATCGAGCTCAAGGCCTAACAATAATTATTTTTCTATTGTTATGATAAATTTGTCCTTAAATGAAAAAAATGTTTATTAGAATAGAAGAACAAAATTTAAACTGAATGATTCTCATGTTATCCGGAAAATGTCAAGCGCGGTCGCAAACATACATACACATGTTTACTTCTATATAAAAAGCTTAACGTCAACCCTCTCACCTGTCTTGCCATCTTCCTCCTCTCCTGTCTGAGTTTTTCCAGTTTATCTTAATCGGCCCAGTTAATTTCTCTATCCCTTTCATTCTTGCGTAGGTCTTCTACATTTTTCCCTCACTCCTCCTGATGGTATCTAAGTCTAAGTCTAACTCTCACTATAACTCTTAATTTTCACCTAATGCTATTCTTACTATTCCAGTTAACCTCGTATTCCTACGTTTTTTCGAACCTTTACCCTTATTTTTCCTTAAACTCTCATTCTCCCTTTTTCTCTTGTTCGCTTTACTTTTCCGACTTCCCCTCCAACTGCTTTTCCTTTTCCATTCTCTCTCTTTTTCTCTTTTCTTTTGCAATGTACCAAGTTCAACTTTTTTCGCATTTTTCATTACTAAAGTAGTAAAAAAAAGTGAAAAATAGTACAATAAAATTCCCTACCAACTACTTTAAAATTAATGACAGGATTTTGTGGGCAGCCAAAGTTTTGTTGTTGTACTACTGACTTCACCTGGCTGCCTTTATTGCATCATGATCCAGGTAAATAGTTAAATGAGTAAAGAGAGAGCGATTTGAAGGTTTACAAGAAGAAGAAGAAGATATTATGATCTTTAATCTCAACTGATTATGGCAAATCAAAGTATAGTGTTGGCAGCTGTCTGATCAGAGCTCTATATTGAGGGATCAAAATTTAATCAGCATGTCAGTATTTTCCTTACATACTGGGAATCCTGCCTTCCGCTTATATAGGCGTGTTCCAATATAATATTTTCTTAGCCGGAGCATCATCTTCCATTCGCATAACATGGCCTAGTCTATGTAGCCGTTGTATTTTAAGGCGTTAGACCATGTTGATTAATGCGTAAAGCTCGTACAGCTATCATTAAATCTTCTTTGGTACTCGCCGTCACCAACAGGTAGAGGGTCGTAAATCTTTCGAGGAAGTTTTCTCTGGAAATTTGCCAGAGCCGCCTCATCTGATGTTGTCATGATCCATGATTCTGCACCATATATCAGGACGGGTGCGATAAATCAGCTTCCTAGTCCAAATTAGCATTTATTGGCACGAGTGATTCTTCGCTTGGTTACAGAGGTCATACTGTTCTTTGTGTTATTTTCGGTTCCCAAGCTAATGATATCAATGTCGTGAGCATACGCCAATAATTGCATCATTTTATAGAATATTGTTCCAGAGCGGTTAAGTTCTTTGTCTTCTCCAGCATCAAATTAAAGAAATCACACGATAGGGGTACACCCTCTCTGAAATCTCGTTTAGTTTCGAAGAGCTCGGAGAGGTCCTTCTCAATTCTGACTGAGCTGATGGTGTTGGTTAACTTCATTTCACATTTTTGTTTACTGATTTATTCTGAACTTCTTCTGAAACCTCAAAATGATGGACACTGGTAGCACAAAATATATACTCTTAGACTAAGTGGCTATTCGATCGCCCGTGCCCTCATTATAAATGCACATATAATGAAGCGTTGTACAACGCAATTGAAATATATTTACTAAGATATATAAGTTCAACTAAGATTATATGGGATAATAAGTGACACCCAACATTTCTGTTTCGTACAAAACTTAGTAAGGACAAGATTAGTCTTAATGAGTTGCGCGTTAAATAAATATTTATCCAAACGTGTGCGATGGCATAAATTAACACCTGACAGCTTACATTTCGAATTAAATAAATTCCAAAAACATACGTATGCACTCACTTACACCCAGTAATCCAATTCAACTGACCGATGGACAATAGGCAAGCAACTGTCCAACCGTCCAGCGAACAACACAAACAAAAAGTACAATTCTACCATGTACTTACAAATGCGGTTCATCCAACCTGACCTAGCCGTTAATGAGTCGCTCTTATTGCTATTCGCTGCTACCTTTGGATTTTTTACTTTTGTTTTCTCATTTAACTGCATACCTTCCCGGAGTATTCGTCAGGAGTGCGCTGCGTACAAAATTAAATCGTCAAAAGATCAAAGTTTTTGTCTGTCGGGGAATGCGTTGTAAAACCCTTGGAGATGTGCCCAAGCGGTGAACATAACAAAAACAACAGCTAAAACAAAAGCGGAGGGTTTCAACGAAAAATAACATTATAAAAAAAAAGGTTTAACCCTTTCAACATTTTTATTACACAATTTTGTATTTCTCATTCACTATTTTATTACCATTGTATAGACGTTGTTACTTTTCTTATAATTTAATGGCATACGAATGCGTAGTTCGGCTTGACTAAACTCAAACTCAACTTTAGCCAAGTTAGGACTTGTGAACTGTGCAGTGTTATGGCAGAGGAAATGGGATTGTGAATGGTACTGTTCAACTAATTTATGAACTATTTCAATTGCTACGCATTTATGAGGGAATAAGGGTAGGAGAAAGGCGCAAATGTGCAGCGAACCCTTTGGCAAACAACCAACCAACTGCTGTGATCGAGGATGACGGCGTTGAGCTGAGAATTTCTAAACTTGGCTCATTCATTTGCATTTGAATGGCAGCCGTCCGTTTTCTACTAGAGACCAACCAAATGTTGATCACAAAAACAATAAAAATAGTTAAATATCTACATACTTTTGAATTTCTCTAGGCGTCACCTTACTGAAGAGCCACTAAAGAGTCACAGTGGCCAGCACACCTGCGTCGTTTAACTATTTAATTATACAATTTTTCCACTTAGAAGTTTTTCTAACAACCACGAGTCGGCCAGGCGGTACTCAGTTGTTAACAGTAAGCTCAGAGGATTAAGCAACACATAAAAGAGGTAAAAAATAACTGAAGCATAAGACTAATATGTAGAAAAAATTATATAGAATACTCGTACAAGCATTGAGCCAAACAAATGTTTTATGTGCATAATGGATGAGTTCAAAAGTAGCTGTCCAATTTATTTGGATTAATTTTTGGTCAACAGGCAGCGAACAATGAGAAGGTGTAAATATTTTAGATAATAAAATTTTTAAATTCCACTTGTCCACCTGATAGCAGATGACAAATAGTACATGCAAGAGAATGTAATAAATGAATATGATAATAGGATGCATAGGCGGGCGCCGTGGTAGAGTGCTCGCGCACCACAACAAAGGTCCTGGGATGAAGGCCCGGGAAAGGCAATATCAACATCTTTAGAAAAAAGTTTACGCAAATTAGAAGAGAAGCTCGGCCTAAATCTCCTCGCGCTTTGTAATTTTTTTTTAATATGATGCATAGCTCGTTAATTAGTAATTTGAGTAAATGTTCTTGTATGAGGAAAACTAATAAGCATCAGCTTCAATTAAGGGCCTCATTCTCTATTACGAAAGGAATGCTCGTTTCGCCGCAGAGACGAATCGCTAGTGTATTTTCACTACGTTAAACGATGGCAGCATATCATTTGACACTTGCTTTCGCCTTCCTGTTTGACAGTAAGTAAGAATGTTAAAGGTAAAACGAAAATGAGAATACCATTGCTAGACCAAATCTTTTGAGGCGAATCGTTCGTCTAAGCTATCTTTCGCAATGCAGAATGAACCCCTAAAGAAAAGTTGATTCCAAAGCAATTCTAGAGGCGAGTGTATTTTAATTAAAAAATTCAATGAAAAAAACAAGAAGCAGTGTTAGGTACATCAGTATTTCCTGAACTCGCTTGGCTGGCAAAAAAATAGTGAAGTTTTCGCAACTCAATAATATTTTATCGAAAAAGCCAATACATTTGGTATATTTCGTTCAATGTTACCATAAAACTGTATATTCAGTACGCCAGCAAAAGAGAAACTAAAGCAGATACCGCGAATTTAATGAGGAGTGTGAGCTAAGATTAGTCATAGGGAATCGGGTAGGCAACGGTGGGTGCGCATACATTCGAACAGCCAAGCAATGCTCAAAGCATTAGAATCACCATATACGTTATCTACGGCCTTCGAAGACTTTAAGAGGGCGTTTTACGCCCATCACGCTCACTTGGGTAACCGGTCACAGGAACATTGACAGCAATGAAAAGGCGGAGCCTCATCGCAACTTTTACTCAGCAAGCAAATGAGGCCTGACTAAAAGTAGGGAGGAACAGAGTCTCTATTGAATATATATAACAAAGAGATAATCAGGATCACATACACCACTAAAGGACACTAACCATTTGGCCCACACTCGGAGAGAATGGGAAGCCGCTTTACCGACAAGTGCAGGAGCTGTAGTGTGGACGGTTGTAAGCAGATAGGAACCCATTTCCTCTGCGAGTGTCCAGCCCCGGCGAACATGAGGTCCCACACTCTAGGCTATTTTGTACTGCCCGACCTAAGGGCGATTTTAAAATGCCCTCTAAAGAACGAGGAAGGTTTTGAATCTAACCAAAGGTTGGTGTAAACACACAGGGTACATTACGCAGTGCTTCAAAATGGCGCCTAGAGCGCTACTTGGGTCCAGTTAATGCAGCAACCAAACCAAAGCGCAATTTAAGAGCTCCATTAATATAAGGTCTAAATGTTGCGCAAAGCGTATCGCCCTAGATTAGAGGTTAATGATCGGTGTTGGCTAGGCCATGTTATGCGAATGAAAGATGATGCTCCGGTCAAGAAAGTGTTTCTATCGGAACCCACCTATGGAAGCAGAGGTAGAGGGCGTCCCCCACTCCGTTGGAAGGACCAGGTGGAAAACGATTTAAACTCCCTTGGTGTGACCAATTGGCGCCGGTTGGCGGAGCGAAGGAGCGACTGGCGCGCCTTGTTGGACGGCCATAACCGTTTAGACGGTTAAGCGCCAATTAAGTAAGTAAGTAAGATCGGTGTTGTTGTGCTAACAGTTCTTGTCATCAAGGTGTCTCCCTTGCTAACGTGCTTTGTTCTCCTGCAAGGGTAGGATAGTGTATATTGATAACGGAGTTCACCGGGCTCGTCCTGGCAAATGCGTTTACTGATTGTGTGGATTTTGCCAAGGGTCTCCTTATGCTTGTCTGGATCAAACGGGCCTTTTACCCTCTGAAGCCCGAAGAACCGACACGAGGGGCGCATCAGCATGACGCACGGATTTTTTATTTGTGTCTGCCGATTAGACAATAGCGCTGTTACATTCAACACGGCGTCTACAGACTACAACTACAATAAAGCAAAGTTTGACGACAACTGTAGCATTGGCTACTTGATTACTTCGAACGCGGCAGTCTCAAATATAAATTAGTATCAAAAAAAAATGATTTTATTACCTGTTATTATACTCCGCGTGCTTTGCACACAGAGTATATTAACTTTGATTGGATAACGGTTGGTTGTACAGGTATAAAGGAATCGAGATAGATATAGACTTCCATATATCAAAATCATCAGGGTCGAAAAAAAATTTGATTGAGCCATGTCCGTCCGTCCGTCCGTCCGCCTGTCCGTTAACACGACAACTTTAGTAAATATTGAGATATCTTCAAATTCACCAAATTTGGTACACGAGCTTATCTGATTTTTGAAAATGAGCAAAATTGGATGATAACCACGCCCACTTTTTATACATATAACATTTTGGAAAACACAAAAAACCTGATTATTTAGTAAATAATACACCTAGAATGTTGAAATTTGACGTGTGGACTTATATTGAGACTCTTGATAAAAATTTGAAAATGTTTTTATAAGTGGGCGTGGCACCGCCCACTTGTGATAAAATCAATTTTACAAATCGCACACTAACTGCAAAAGAGTCACAACTTAAAATTTTTCAAAATCGGTTTTTTTTCTATAACCAATTCACAGTACACATCTCTAACTGCCCCTAAATTTCGTTGTCGTTATTTTCTTCTTTAACTGGAAAATTACCGTTATTCCAGTTTTGGTGTTGATTGCATTGCTTGCGCTCTATCAACTAAAGAGTACTATTTTTAGTTGTGTCAATGTGCTTAAGAACAAGTGAACAGTTTTTTTACGCATAAAGTGTATTATTTTAAATTCTGAATATATTGTTGCAAAAAACTTTTAACTTTGTTGTGTATTAATTAAAATTGTGTCTTTTTATACGTAAATAGTGAGTAAAGTTTCTTGTATTATTGTGAAATATGTCTTTTTTGATGAAATAATTGTGAATGTACGAGTAGTAAGTTTTCTTAGAAATAGTCATAATTAAAAATTGCTTTACATTTTGTCCGTAAACAAATAATTACAACAAAATTTCGTCAATTCATTTTATAATGAAGGTATCCTTCTTTGTAAAACTGGATTTTAGTATAACATTACAGACGTTTTCACATAAACCGTTTTTTTTCTCTCCTGAACATTTACATTTTTTCAGGTTGTGACTGTTTTGTAGTTAGTGTGCGAAATATTGTTAATCATAAATCAAAAATCGTTAAACCTATCGTAACAAAATTCGGTTGCCTTTACTATAAGGAATTCTTTGAAGAAAAATTAACGAAATCGGTTAAGGACCACGCCCACTTTTATATAAAAGATTTTTAAAAGGGTCCTGGATGAATAAAATAAGCTATATCTTTGCAAAAAAGAGCTTTATATCAATGGTATTTCATTTCCCAAGTGGACTTATAAAAATAAATAAGAAAAAATTCAAATTAAAAAAATGGGCGTGGCACCGCCCCTTTTATGACTAAGCAATTCTCTATGTTTCGGGAGCCATAACTCGAAGAAAAATTAACGGATCATAATAAATTGGGTACACAGATTTTTCCTATAGTAGGAAATATTTCCAGAGAAAATTGACGAGGTCGGTTAAAGATCACGCACACTTTTATATAAAATACTTTTAAAAGGGTCGTAGACGAAAATAATAAGCTATATCTTAGCGAAAAAGCTTTGTATCAATAGAATTTTACTTTCTAAATTGAATTATAACATTAAATTGGAGAACACTAAAATTTTTGAAAATGGGTGTGGCACCGCCCCTTTTATGACTAAGCAATTTTCTATGTTTCGGGAGCAATAACTCGAAGAAAATTAACGGATCGTAATAAAATTTGGTGCACAAATTTTCCCTATGGTAAAAAATATTTCTAGTAAAAATGGGCGGGATCGGTTAAATACCACGGAAACTAGATATAAAACAAATTTAAAAGGGTCCTAGACTAGAATAACAAAAAATAGTTTCGAATCAATGATATTTCACTTATCAAGTTTATTGTAAGAGGAAACGGGTAGTCATTTTTTTTAAACGGGCGGTGCCACATTTTATGTAGAAAAGTAATTTATCTGAAATGAAATGTGCGATTGAAGTTCACGCTGAGTATATAATGTTCGGTTAAACCCGAACTAAGACACCTTTACTGTTTACTTATATTTAGTTTTTATTGTCAAAATAAAATGGACGCCACTCACTATCGCTAGATGTTGCTTTGTAGGCGCCGTCGTGAATGTAATCAGTAGTGGAATTCACTAACTTTTTTAACGAAATTTGCCATCGCTTTATTTGCGAATCGATAACTATAACGATTTCGTTATTCAGTAACTATTTTGTATAGATATTTGTTTATCGACGATAAGCTGTGTTGTTAAATAACGAAAAGTAAATTGGCTGCGTTAAAATAACGAAATTAATATTTATGGCAATCTGGCCTTGAGCTCGAATCGAACCTTGAATCATTTATCAATAGGCCGATAAAACCAAAAACAATTGTTAATATACCATGAGCATATGGCAATTTTAGTTAAAAAAGAAAATCGAAACTTTAATTAAATACTTTCAAACACGAAAAGGTGATTTATTTATAAATCAAATGGCATTTGAGTACTTGGCGTACGTTTAATCACAAGATGAAGAATTGCTAAGTCCATCGCCAGTGGGCAGACACCTTCTTAGAGAAGTAGATAACCCATTCGAAAGTTTCGAAAGCTGTACCGAATAACCCCAGATTTGGCTCATGATATTATTTCTCAATTTGATGGTCAATTAAGGGGTACAGGAATAACTGCGAAATTAACAGGGAAAAAAAGAAATGAATGCCGCATTTACTTACCTTTTGTTAAAATAGGTAAAATTTTGCAAAACAATGAATTTTAGAAGCAGTTAGTACACGGAATTTATTTATTTTTGGCATTCTTTTTGTGCTTTTCGCATTTTTTAGGGTTCGTTAAGCTGTGGTGCCACCTTTCTACTATTAAAACAAAATTTAAATGTCATTTATTTCAAGTCGTTAAAACTAAGTTAGTGAATAGCGCAATCGATAAGGCAAGCGACAAAATCGTTAATTAAAATCTCGACAAATTGTATCGTTATAAGTTAGTGTATTCCACTACGGGCCTTATATCTAAACTTTCGTATATTGCAAAATCTTACAGCCTCATTACCTTTGACGCTATTACGTCCAAAACGATCGTCTTTCGTCTGTTTGTAGAACGATTAGCAATACGATAGTCATAATCATAACAGCCGACAATTACGTTAAAGAATATCGAGTATTCTCTATCACGCATACCTGCCTTGAATGCGAAAACAAAGGACGAAAATAAATTTGACAAATTAAACAAATTCTGAATTCCTTTTTCGCAAATTCGACCCCTTTGTAAATCTTCGAAAAAAATACAGATACCTACCCACATTCTTTATTTGGGCCGCAGAACAAAAACAAACGTAGTTTTTTAATCGCAATATACTCTAAAAGTTTTTTACAAGTTACAGGAACTAATTAAATGACACACAGCTTATCAGAACCCACGCCGACAACGTTTTAGAGCGATTCCTCGTGTTCCAATGAAACGTGAACCAGATACGGATAGAGATTTAACATGCAAATGCAACAACAATGTGAACCATATGGATTATAACATACGACAGCAAACGGAACGTAATTTATTTTCAATTCACAATAAATTTTACGATCCACATTAGGTTGGATTGTATTTTTAGCTCACAATAGACTTTGAACTGTCAAATTGGTTGCCAAAAATATTAAAAACAAAGTAAATAACTGCGATGCATCCAAGTTTATCGTTTTGTTTGTAATGGCGAAGGCGATGAAAATATAGTTCGAAGGCGGTTAAGAGAGTGTAGTAACCCTTTGGACTTATCGAACAAAGCGCAAGCATATCACTTATGTATTATTTCTTTGTAACAAAAAATTATTGCAGTTTCTTGAAGATTTCGCTTATCTCAGAAGCTGTTAGTTACTTTTTGGAGAAGTTAAATTTGAAGCAAGCCGATACCAAAGTGGGTGTCTCGCCATGAATTCCGCCAATATTTCCTTTTGTCGTGGATTAAGCTTGTTTGAATTCGACCTGTCCTAATAATAAGAGTTTGAAATTTGTTATTATATTTTATTTATTCATCTATTTTAGCAAATTTCTTACATTTTCAATTTGTGTGTATACGATCGCCAGTTTGTTTTCGAATGGAAGTGGAACGTTACGTGTACGATCAGTCACTCGTCACGTATGTTGCGATCCAAAATTACGATCGAAGTAGTACGCAGGGCCGCAGAGAGCCGAGCCGGGCGCCTGGGACAGTTCGCGTTTACGGGCCCCCTAAAAAACAAACTCAATCCAGTAAAAAATAACATAACATACATAAATTTTTCAATTCACATTGTCAGTTTTATTTCATATAAAATAAGATTTACTGGAGCACTTACATAAATGAAATGTTAGATTTCATTGTTTGATTTGCTTACATTAACTTTTTCTAAATATGTACATTTTAAGAGCTTGAATCAGCCAAGGAAACCCTTCCGTGCTTTTTGGTCTGCGAATATGAAAATTACCCATTCAAAACTAATGCTGCGAGCAAGGCTGGACTCCAACGCCAATGTTCCAAGGCTTGTCAAGTGATTTTGACTCATACAACGTAAAAAATTTTTCACGCGAGACAATAGACTAAAAGAACGCTCCCCTTCAGCCACACTGACTGGAAGTGTACAAATATTCTTAATGCTATGAAGATGTTAGGAAATAATACCTCCATCTTCAATCAGGCTCGGATCTACGGGGGGGGAAATAGGGGACATTCCCCACCCCCCTAAAAGGTCAAGAAATTTTATTTTTCAAATACTTTACAGAACTATAATGAAATATCCAAAGAAAACAAATATTCAAATGTTCAATACTTAAAGTATTTGAAAAATAAAATTTTGTATGGAAAATCTTCAAGTCCAAGGTGTGGAAATGAAAATATCTAGTATGATTTATGCGGGCAATTTTTTTCTCAACTGAATATCATAGAGAGTAAAATTTTGCGTGTGTGATTTTCCTTGCGTGCAAAAACGTGCTCCAGAACAATTTTTTTTGCAAGGTTTTTGCAACAATTTTAAAAATAGAAATTTATTTCACAGAAATAAAAAATGGCGGCCAACGTGGTGTGATGGTAGCCTGCTCCGCCTATCACACCGAATGCCCTGGGTTCACACCCCGGGCAAATCAACATCAAAATTTTAGAAATAAGGTTTTTCAATTAGAAGAAAATTTTTCTAACCGGGGTCGCCCCTCGGTAACGTTTGGCAAGCACTCCGAGTGTATTTCTACCATGAAAAGGTCTCAGTGAAAACTCATCTGCCTCGCAGATGCTGTTCGGAGTCGGCATAAAACAAGTAGGTCCCGTCCCGCCAATTTGTAGGAAAAATTAAAAAGGAGTACGACGCAAATTGGAAGAGAAGCTCGGCCTAAAATATCCTCGGAGGTTATCGCGCCTTACATTTATTTTTTTTATAAATAATGTGATCTTAAAGAGTTTTTAGTTACAAGCAATTGGTGTTTGAATTGTCGGTAAAAGTCTAGTTGAGGGGTCGACTGCTAATACGCTACCACAAATATCGAAAGAGCTGTCAAAAGACGCGTATTGACCTCGACAACAATAATCCGGAGGCGGAAAAGAAAAATTTTATCTCTGCCGGGAGATATTTGCAGTTGAAGTTGGCTATTTTCATGTGGTTGTTTAATGTTGTTGTACCCACAAAAAAATTGTAAACATAAGTGTTTTGCGCGGATATTGTTTTGATCTCCAAACCGGTGTTGGACCCACCCAGGGCAATTTTTATAAGCGCGGCCGAAGACCGCCAATGCAGAAACGTGTTCTGCGCAAAAATACTATGGATACCACGGTTTCGGAGAGACCCGCGGGTAATTTTTCGGTTTTTGTTTAGTATCTTTTGAACGAGTTAAAATTTTCTTTTCCGCCTTCGGATTATTAATACTGAAGTCAATGCGCGTCCTTTGACACCTCTCTGGATATTTTTGGTAGCGTATTAGCAATCGACCCTCACTAGGGTAGGCACCTTGTCGTTGGTGTGAGGGCTTAGCCGAACTCCATTGCGCCCGACTATGAGGCGGAGCTGTTTAGGACTGACATCTACGCCGTTTCGCCTCATAGGAGGGCGGCGGGATGTCGGTGACCAAGAATTGCCAACCCCCTAGAAAAGTGGAGAAGGGTACGGAGCAGAGGAAGTAAAAGAGCTCTCTCGCAGTACCGTGCAGCACTAAGAATTGTACAACGCTTGGGAGCAGTGGTCGACCCAACAGAAGTGGAGATCGAGCGCTTGGAATGGGCCCATGAAGCGGTTTATTTAGTAGAAGAGAGCTCGAACGTAGAAGTAGAATGCTTTTTTAGAGTTTTTTTAGAAGCAGAGCTCGTTTTTCCCGGAAGGTAGAAGCATAGAAATAGGAAGAGACAGCAAGAAGCAGAGAAGCAAAGAAGCAGACGGAAGCCAGCTCGAAGGGCTTTAAAATTTTAAAAGTACAATAAACATCAATAGGTTGGTTTGCTTTTGCTGCTGCGAGGGAAAAAAGGGAAGGAAAGGAAAAGAAGAAGGGAGGGGGGGAACAAAAAAGAAGAAAAAGAAGGAAGAAGGAAAGGCAGGCGCCGGGGAGGGGTGGAAAAAGAGGGGGGAAAGGGGGGGAGAAAAAAGAAATGCGAAGAATAATCCCCGTCGAGTTATCGGTTCTTTAGTCCAAACCGGTGATAAGAATGATGAAGGAGTGAAGTAAGCCGGCCCAGACGCCCTGTGCGAATCGACCCCACCCCCGAGCCCCTTAAGACCGATGAACGAAGCCCCCCTTAGACCCCCGACCACCCTTCTCGACACGCTCTCCCTGCTTGGTGGAATCCCGAATCCGCACCCTCATTTATAACCACCCTGTATCACTGCCCAAATTCCCCACCTCCCCTTTCCTTACCCCTACATGCGGCACGCACCGCCTCCCCCCCCCCCCCAATCTGCCTTTTACCCCCCCTGCCCCTTCTCTTCACCATTCCCTTCCCCATCCCTTGTCCCCCGCTTTTGGCCAGCCGAGCCCCCCCATGTATCCCGGTCCTTAGTTAGGAGAGAGTGAAAATAAATAGAGAAAAAATATAGTGGCGCCAGGCAGAAAGTGCATTTGTGTACAGAGGATAAGATCAATGAAGTGAGAAGCCGCCCGCCTCTTGTTTAGTGAACCGGCCCGCCCCCACCAGCCTGCCACCTACTCTTCCGCCTCCCCCCTTGTCCACCCCCTGTACAGCCCACGACCCTCGCCCCCCACGCCCCTTGTTCGCCGACGCAGCATCTCCTCTCCACGCCCCCTCCTTCACCCCCCCCACCACCCCCCGTTTCCAGACCTGGCCTCCCCTTCCCCTTGTTTGTTTTGGCACTTCTAACGCTCCTTCCCCCCCCACCCTCCCCTTGTCCCCCGCCCGGCACTTTCCCTCACCGCCCCTGTTTGGTCAATTTTTCTGGCTTGGTTTTGTGGCCCTACCTCCCCTTCCCCGTACTCCACCCCTTGGCACCCTCAGCCCCCCCCCCTCTCTCCCCGCACCAGACAGAGCCCCCAGTATTGTCTCCCTCCTCCGCTGCTCACCAACCTTGGCCTAGACCGTTGGTCTTTCGGCCTCCCGGAACTACCCAACCACTTGGCTCGGTCAGGACCGCCGGGGCCCAAGTGGCTGGACTGGGCCGCACCGGGAGCCCTGGCTCCCGTCCACTCCTTGTGGAGGGCCGAAGCCCCGAGACCCCCCCCCATAACGGCTTACAAATCATGTGGCCACGAATAGTCTCACCCGTGTTGGCCCTTGTATTGGTTCCCCCCTAGGCTTCGGGTCCTATACCCCTTGTCACCGCCCGGCGACCACAGTCCCTAGCCTCCTCTTATCTTATAGCACCCTCCGCGCCCCTTGTGTGCACGACGATAACCCCAATCGCCCGCCTCACTACTTACCCCCAAATGACACAAAACCGCCACTGATAACAATTTGAATAGACTACCCGCCACCTAGACTCAGGAATCTCATGATCAATATCCCTACCTTGCACCCATTAGACCCCTCAAAGGGGGCCCCCCACCGTCGGATCCCACCCTGTTTGTTCCTCCCTGCCTAGCCACGCCGCCGCGCCCCCTGTTGCGCATAAACCCCCCGAGACTGCCTTCAGTCGGCAGTCCCCTCCCAGTTCTCTCCCGGCATTGCCCCCCCCCCCGTTGTTTTTTTCCGCGCAGTTCGCCACTCGGCCACGCCCAACAATCCGCCTTGAACCACTTATTAACGCCCACTTTGTTGAGCCACCGGGCCACTGTCGCCCCCTCCCACCTATCACGCATACTTCCTCATCCTAGCCGCCAATACCGTTAGCTCCCTCCTCGCGCCCCTGTTTAGTTTCAGTGGAAGCCTACATTGCTCCTAGCCTAGTCTTCCTAACCACCCAGTCCGCTTATTAATCCGGCGCCACACGTGTTTAAGCTTAGAAGGTGTAAAGAAGTTAAGTTCGCCATAAGTAAAGTTCAAGTAAGTTTTTCTTTATGAGTATCAGTCGCATAACTATAATAAGTACAAGCACAGCTCAAATAGACAATACGATACTATCACTACCAAGCCCACGCCACGCCCCGGCAGCTCAGTCTCGCACCAACTCGGCGCGCCTAGTCCTCTTGTAGTCCGCATAGACGTAGTTTGTATGAAACGTCCCTAGCCACGACTTTCTTGCTTGTGGGTAGAGTAACGAAAAAACACTACCCAGTACATAATCACATACAGTAGTAGGAGTAAGTGTAGTAGTCGAACAGTGGCAGTCCAGCTCCGCCCAAGTCACCAGCAGCAGTCAAAGTGTAGCTTCCTATTTGTACGTTCCCTCAGCTTACGGCCCTCCCCACAATTCACCAGACGTAGCTTCAGTCGAATAGCACTATCAGCCCTCCCATATTTCACATATCATATACAGTCGCATTAGATATCGAGACCCTCCCACTAATAATCCACCATAGTCAACCGCCCCCTTGAGGGCAGTCTCAGTTCGCGCCAATTAAATAGACAAGACAGCCCCCTAGGCATTTACGGCGACAATTGTCTTCCGATAGACATAGACACGTAGTTGGCCTCAACCACACTCGGGATGTAAACATATAATACTGATAATTAAATCAATAGTTGGGAATGTTCTCTAACATCTAGAAATCGCCACCCAAAGTCAAGTCCGAGAAAGCAAAGAAGGCACACTAAGAGATGTAACGAGACAAGAGAGGCGAAGATTCAGCAAAAAGAAGAGGAATGAGACAAACCTTGACTAACGGAAAATTTGAGTTTATTCATAAGGATATAGAAAGCGCATTAGTTAAGGTAAAAAAGGAAAGAAAGAAGAAAGAAGAAACCGAAAGACTATAAAAGAAAGAGAAGAGTCAAGAAAGAAAGAGTACGCAAGGAAAGGGGCGAAAGAAAAAGAGTAAAGGAAAAGGAAATAGAGATAGAAAGGAAGGATCAGCATAAGAAAATAGAAAAGGAAAGGGATATCATAGCGAAAAGAGGAAATATATTAGACAAGGAATAAGACATCATAAGAATAAAGAATCCTATAGACAGAACAACAAAAGACAAAGAACAACAGGATAGAGCAAGACGAAGTAAAGAAGACAATATAGACAGCCTAATCAGAAATACAAATCAACGAAAATAATTGAGTTATTTATACATGTTATAGTTATAAGTGGGCAAAGTCTGTAGCATAATCATAATAACTACTTTAAGCAGATTTTGGTGTGTGATTTTCATCATATATATAATGCAAAAGATCCATAATGGTATGTGTTATTATATATGTGTTTTATTTTTTATCAATCCCCTAATCTATAGTAATATAGATCATACGTCCTATAGGACAACAAGAGAGTGCTAATACTATAATAGAGATTAATGTATAATTATAATATATATAAGGCTAGTTAGTTAGTTACATATAAAACATAAATTAAGGTAGAATAAAAATGAATTATAGTATCGCAGCCAGATACGCTCACCGTAATACATTAAGAGATTATTTTAGATAAATATAGTAAGAATAATCAATAAAGGCAGATAGTTCGCCATAGACAAAGGATGACAGCCAATATAAGGATGTAGATATGTTTTTGATTTTTAGTCTGCTTCTTATTATTTTTTTTTATTTTGTATTTATTTTTCTATAGTTCATAGATATAATCAGACAAAGAAAGTTTATTCTGTAGCAGATAATTATAGGTACCAATCCAATATGTATGTACGAAAGTGAATAATAGATAAACAATAAGTTAAAAAGAAAAAAAAAGGTTCACACAGGCGAAAAAAATGGAGAAAACCGCAAACAGTAGAAGTAGACGGGCATTAGTTAAGAGCAAGACAAGGTAAAAGTAGTTATAGGCCCAGAAAGCTGTAAGACAGTGAGGATGTCGGGGTCGGCGTCGGAATGTAAATAGCGAGGCGCGTGGGGTGTAGCAACTCACCTTCGGAAAGAAAGCTGGATTGGCGTGCCTGCGCCACGGAATTTGTCGGAGCAGGGTTGCAGGTTCAGAGAGGGAAAGCAGACAAGACAGCTGTCGACAGTCAGTCAACGAGGGGACTGGGGGTCTAGGAGGGAGGAGTTGACTTTTTTTTTTTTTTTTTTTTTTTGAGGGTCAGAGGGAAGTTGTAAGGGCTTGCGATGAGGAGGGGAGGTAGCAAAACTACTACCTCGAA